>OOFC01048288.1:0-13473 GCA_900323345.1 Pseudochromis fuscus
CATCTTTTCTCCTTTTACCTGTTTGTTTTTTCTTGAAAAGCCCATCCAGGGACAAGAGTTGCAAACTAGCTTAACGCTACATACTCTCTGTGTAACACATCAGATTTTATTCTATGTTCATTGCACTGTCCCTGACAAATAAACTAATAAATAAATAAAAATAAATAAACCGCAGTAACATTCCTTGTATGTTGTACAAACACTCGTCTGAATCTGAGAGGACACTTTGTCATTTCAGTTACTTAACACAGTCTTCATTGTCCTACGTCTTCATGCTGGTGTTACGATGAATAAAACATGTTGGTGGACCGTGGTGTTGTACCTCTGCTGCAGAGCCGGCAGTGTGGACTCCTGCAGCCTCAGACGCTCGGCTGCCTCCTTCGTCTCCCTCAGTGCTGTTAACAAGGCAGCTCTCATCTCCGTCTCTTCTCCCTCTTTCTTCATCTGGCTGCTTCTTCTTCTTCGTCTCTGGTCGTTGGTTTTTAGCACATCCCCCTCAGAGCTTCTCATCTCAGGCCCGAGTTCTTCTTCCCTTTGTGTCTCGGTGTCATCCTCTCCTTCCAGACGACTTCTCTTGGCCTCCGACCCTGACGGCTCTCCTGCGCCACTCGATGAATAATCCAGAGTTTTTATCTGATGTATCTCTGAGGGATAAAACTCTGCTGCACTCTGTTGTTTCCCATCTCTCATCAGCTTCTCCTCCACGACACGCTTGGACAGAGATTTCACCACATCCTGGCACGTCACAGCTGCACCATCCACGGTCAGAGTCATCCCCGCTGCCTCTAAACTACTGTCAACCAACTCTGATTGTTCCTGCAACCTCTGCATCGCTGCCTGCCAACAATGTCTCTGCTGCTCCCAGTCTGCCTGGTTTTTCTGCCTGCCGGGGTCCCGGTTTGCCAGCGGGGTCGGGATCTCGGCCTCGACTTCTCTCGCCGTGGCCAGGAGGTGATCCAGAGCCCGGGCGGCTGAGTGAACTTTCTCCAGCTGCTGCCTGAGCCGCTCCAGATGATGGACACCGCTGTGGAGCGGCTGGCAGAGGGATGACGGGGATGTGGCCTCCAGCCCTCGTCTCTGCTCCTCGGTGCTTTGTTCTGAAAGCTTCCTCATTTCAGCCCTCAGTCTGTCGTCCATCTCCTGGGAAACACATCAGGGATTCATAGTAATGTTTACATATTTCACACTGTAGATTACAAGTGTTTGAACCCATGCACTGTACCTTTAAGTCTGGTAACATTGTAGGATCAGGTAAAGTCAAAGAGGAGACGTCCACAGAGTCTTTGGTGATGTGGTCTAGTTTTTCTGTGATCAGTGTCTTCAGATTATCTCCAGACTTCATCAGCTCAGCAGTTCTCTCCAGAGTCGCCATTCTGCCAAGAAACACCAACGAAGAAGCACAATTTAACACTTTTGGTCTGTATGTATTTATATTTTGCACTGAATCATTGAATTTAGGCAGATTTACAAAAAATGTTCCAAATATTTTGCTCACATTTGGTCAACTCTTTACCTCGGAGCGTATTGCTAGCGCTACTTCTGCAAATGCGTCTTTGGATTACCGTAATTACATCACAGTTTGCGCAATCGGAAAAATTCCAATGGTTTGTGAGAGCTGAGACGTTGCACTTTACAGTCAATATGGTGTCATTACGGTAATTTCACTAGCATCTCTCCCAGAAGCCGGTAAAATAGCCTTTTCACTATATACTACGTGCTGTAAAAGTGTAATAAGTTTTATTGAACAAAAACACTGCAACTGCACATGAATGTTAGAGTTTACATGTTAAATTTGAATTTAAAATCAAAATAAGCAGAAAAAGTCCAGGTGGAAATTTGGAGGCTCAGGTATTAAAGGGTTAATATAGTAAAATATTAGACTATCTGAGATTGTGTTTCAACAAGAAAGACAGACACTGAATGAGTCACTTTGTACCTTTCAGCCTGCACTACAAAGCACATTTACAATTATTCATTTATATAATTTCATATTCTGTATTTATATGACGTCTATATAGCTCTAGTTTCTTATTCTTCTGCATTTGTATATTCTCTGTATTTGAACCAACCGCCACAGTAGAAGTAGTTATTGTCTGTCTGATGGTATGTACCGTATTTTCCGGACTATAAGCCGCTACTTTTTTCTGACGCTTTGAACTTAAACACCGGTGTTTCTCGTGTATTGGTGGCAGGTGGTAGTCTGGAAAATACGGTATGTGGCACAGTGGGAGGAGGAGGAGGAACAGTTTGTCACACCTATGTACGTTTTCAACATATCGTGGACATGACAAATAACAAGGTGTAAGTCTTAAACCAACACAGTCTGTTATGGCTGCTCTGTCAAATTAATATCAATTTAAAAAACCCAGAGGAATGAGGGCTACCAGTTAGATTTGTACATGTTACATAAATTAACAATTAAAATGAGGCACTGGGATACTCATTCAAGTGTGAATTTGGAATAAAAAGTATTAGTGTATGAAATGCACACTGAAAATAAATGATCATTTCAGTGGCTTAAATAAGATCATTGTTAAAATGCTGCTTATGTTTCAATAAAGTCGATAAAGAATAGAAAAGAAAGTCTATGATGTCAAGTGTCAACTGATGAGGATGCAAAGACATAAAAACATCTGAAAATCATACACGACAGACTTCATCCTTTATAGAAAGTAACACAAAACACATATTAGCCTCAATATTAATTGACAGATATAAAATATAGAAGTTATTGCACCTACTACAATACAATAAGTTATTCCATCTACTGAGAGTTAGGTTATTGCACTTTGTAAAATTGTAAACAAATGCTACATAAATGCACCTGGTTTGTAGACATATTTGTTGCTCTCTCCACTGCTGAGTCAGCTGCTGGTGATGTCGTTGCACTTCCCTCTGATCCTCCTCCCTCCAGGTGATCAGGAGCTGAGAGAGCTGAGCGTTGTGCAGCTCCACGTCAAACCACAGAGCATCTGTCTCCTGTTTCAAAGTCTGTGCAGGAGACACGTGTTTGCAAAGCAGTTACTAAAGTGGCGACCAAATGACTTGCTTTGTTTTAGGTTGCAAAAATACTCCAATGTGCAGAAAACCACAGTTAAAAGTTGAGTTTATTTGTTAGATTTGAAAGAATCAAGAGCTCCAACTGGCCTGTAGCTGTTTCTTCTGGTTCTGCAGAGTGAGGATGGAGACTGGATGTGGGATAAACTGCTCCAACTGCAGCTTGTTCTCCTGGAGTTTAGACTCAAACACTGAGCAGGACCTTCTGTAACTACAGCAGAGATTTACACATAGTGTCAATACAGCATTCCCCAAACAACAGGAATGTTAAATAAAGTCTAACTCTGATCTCATACCTCTCCAGGACTCCCTGTCCTGAGGGGTGCTCCTGTTGTGGCGGGGCAGTCGACTCCGTGAGGACGGTCCACTCTGCCTCTTGTTTGGTCTCCACGGTGTTGCTCCTGACAACTGCCTGCAGAGATGGGAGAGTTGCATAGTAACAGTCCAGCAAAGAAAAGAGGGAAAAGATGGAGCGGTGAGCCTATCCAATTACCCAGGATTAGTGGCCTACAGCTGGTGCTGTGGCTCGTACAGGTCAGCCACAGCCAATAAACCTGCTGCAGTTTTAAATGCAGTGTACACAGTAAATAAGATTGGTTTAGAGGTAATTAACACATGCAACCTTCACGGTCTGATTTGTTTTCTTTTTACAAGTCACAGCACAGGATTTAGTTTGTGTTACCATTTTACTGGAAGGGTAACACAGAAATATCTTGCATCAATTTCAAAGCTGCACAGGTAGAATTATTGAGTTAGGACATGAAGGGAAGTAGTGATGTTTGACTTGCAGGTGGACATGACAGGAATAGAAAAAAGAGCACAGATACATGCATAGCTTGATAGGAAACATCTCAGGGATATTTGAACATTTATGAGTAAGCGTTTTTTTAGAGCAGTCCTATTGCCACCACTGGGCTGCCATCCATGATGATGACATCACATGGGCTCAAGGGTGAATCTCCAGAGGTGTTGCTCTTCAGTGCTACTTGGCAGAAAGTGACTCAGAATGCAGTGAAACAGCAAGTAACGTAACAACAATCTCAATGTCTCTGCAGTGCTGAGCACATGTGATGTCAGAGCATCTCAACCAATCAGAAAAACACATTTTCCCACTCCATTTTTCTGATTGGCTGGAATATTTAATATGGCAGCCTGCATGAAGACGTCCATGATGAAGGAATTTCAAGTTTCAACTGTTTATTCACAAACATTTCCACGAATCGTTTATGTCATAATCTATTTTCCAGATTGTATTTTGAAAATGGAGAAGATATGATGTGTCATAGTTTGGTTGCAGAGAAAAGATGCAGCCGCTCACATAACTGACTGAAATATGAGTGACTGGTGATTTTGTTAAAACATATTTACATGGAGAAATGACAAACTACTGTATTAATACAGTTAAATTAACAAATAAACCTGAAAGTATGAAATCTAAATGTCAAGTCAGTGTTATACCCAAAATAGAGGAAACTAACATTCAGATACTATTAAAACAGCTATTAAAACTACATTAATGTCAAAATATGTGACTTTAAAGTTGAGAAAAACAGTTGTTTATGTTTTTAAATATGTATTTAATTGTTCCTAGCTCAGTTGAAAACAATCATGGGATCTCCTCTTACCTGTATCTGAGTTTGGGTTTGCTGGTCGCTCCCGGTGATGTGCAGCAGTCGAGCTTTCAGCAGCTGCTCTTTGGCTCGAAGTGAAGGCTTCAGATTGACCTTTGACCCTCTGTTTTGCTTCAGGTGGTCCTCGCTCTCCGCCGGGACGTCCTGCTGGAGTTTATCACCGTGACGTTGCAGCGAAGCAGCCGAGAGGTGTTGTTGTGGGCCGTCCACGCTTTGTTTCTGCGGGAGACCGTTGCTCGGCTGTGTGTCGGCCGACATGTCAGTCGCTCTCAGCGGGGTGTTTCCCCCGAGCTGCCGTCCCCTGCTGAGATAAGAAATGTTCATCGGGGGGCGGTCAGGGGAGGCCGGGGAGAACCACTCAGTCCAACAGGATCTCATTAAGATTAATAGACTGGAAGGATTACACAGTGACAATAAAGCTGTCTGCTTCAATTCAACGATTTAGCTCATTCAATATTTAATTTACAACTTGTAACTTGAACATTGATTCAAGGGTGATTTCAACTGTAACAAACTTCTGTTCTGTTTCTGTCCAGTTTAGCTAAATATAAACACAGATTTTAACACTCTAATCTCATGTTTTCCTGCAGGTTTACATGGGAAAGAGTGGCCATAACACACAGTAAATTAGAGCTTCCTTTGTCAATCCTGATTTCATGTTTCATGTTTTCCCTTGCACTGGTTTGTTTGTTTGTTTCTTAGCAACAGTATGAAAAAACTTGTAAACAGATCTCACTGAACATTTATGAGAGATCTGGTGTTACCCAAGAGACAAATGATGACATTTTGGGCCAGATCAGAGAATGAGATCCTGTCCTGTTGCTATTTCACCACAAGAGGGCAACAGTGTTCAGTCTACAGTATCAGCACAACTGGATTAAGTTTATAGACTGCATACAGCAACCAGGTTTCAAAAATGAGGTCAAAGTGCAAAAAAGTACAATACCACTGAAGGCCACTTTCATCATTAAGTGGATATTAGGCTTCAAAAAGAGAAAGACTTAAGGGTGTGACTGGTTTGATTGACCCTCAATACACATTGTGTTGTGTCCTCGGGTTCAAGGGTCAGACCCGCCTCCTCACTCCTCCCTTCATATCCAAATATGGTCACTTTTGGCTCCAAAACAACAACATGGCAATGTTCAAATGTCAAGTTTATCACTTCAAAATGGAAGTTCACAAACCAAAATTAGCTTTGTCCATTTTATATCCAGTCCATGATTGGGCTTTAATGGAGGTTTGTTCAGAAATGTATTTGTAGATGCACAAAACATCCGTCTGACCAGATACTATGTAAAGAAAAAAATATTAAATAAATGATAATAAAGAAAATATTGAAATCAAATCAGCTCCTATTAGGAGGTCTAAATCAAGAAATTTTAGGCTTTACTAAAACAAATGATATACATTTAGAAAGCTGAAAAATAATATAACTTCTTCTCCAGTGGAAAAAAACAAACCATTTCTATCAACACAAGTACATCACAGTGAAGTCACGAATTTCAGTGATGTACAAAATAAAATCCTGAATTATATTTCCCATAAAAAACTGAAATAATAAACAAAAAACCAAGTCAAACCCTTCAATGCTGAAAGAATAGCGAATACACAGACTTTATAGTGGAATACATAAGAAAGGCAGATTTCCTTCTTACCCGTGGGCTGGGAGTGCTGTGTCACTGGGTTGTGTTTCCTGCACTTCATCTGACTCTGTCAGCTGATCGTCCGCGAGGCCGGAGGATTTCCTTGGCGTCAGTGTTTCACTCAGCTCACTGAGTGATTCAACACGTTCCTCCATAGCTGCAGCTCCCTGTGTGGCCGCCTGAGAGGAACATGAACTTCTAAGCATCTGAAACTAAATATGTTTCATTCTTCTGCCAGGATCAGAGCAGCAGCACAGTCGGATGTAAATGTTAGCGGTTCTGTTAGTGTACCTTCAAAGAACAACAGTCAGTGAGGTCAGTAGCTCCACGGACAGCGTTAGTATGCGTTTCACACGACACGACTGAAAATGGCTGCTTCCCTGCTCTGATGTGAGAGCTCAGGATGGGAACAAAGGCAGCCATTTCTCTGCGTACATCCTGAGAGCGACACACAAACAGGCAGAGGGAGGTTTGTCAGAAATCTGTTAGTTATGTCAAGTTGTGATGATTTAGAAATAAGTGGAAGAGTAAAATATAACCAGGATGATTGGATGTAATTTCATCCAGGTTTTTAAGCTCATCTTAGTGAAATTATGTTACCGTATTTTCCGGACTATTGAGCGCATCTGTCTGTAAGCCGCTTTGAATTGATTCGAACAGTTTCATGTCGTCCACTCCAGGATATATCAGCGGCACGGAGCTTGCTAGCTTGTAAAAAGCTAACGCGCTTCGTGCCGCCGATACGTGAGCCACACCTGCAGAGGAGTTGCGCGCGCGAGTCAAACACGCGCGCGCGACTCCTCTGCAGCCTTGCGTGTGGATCTCGTATTTGCTCACGATTTATGACAGCGTTATACCGCCATACGCACCGGTGTTTAAGTTCAAAGCGTCGGAAAAAAGTAGCGGCTTACAGTCCGGAAAATACGTAATTTAGTTTTAGGTTTTAATACATGGATTTAAAAAAACAACTAAACAAGTAAGTTTCTGCTTTTTACCTGCTTTAGTATTTAGTTTTTATCTTTACTTCAACATTTTCTGGTAAATTGATTAGTCCTTTCTGTGTCCACTTCCTGTCGTACCTCCCACTGCTTCCTCACTGAGTCTGAGAGGAGCATCAAGTCCTGGAGCTGGGGTCCCGAGCAGAAGGCCCCGTAACCTTCCACGGCCCCCAGGAACTCCTCGAGCACGGCGGGCTGCAGGGTTTTTAAAGCTTTCTGCACAAAGACACAAACAGCTGCACAGACCAGTAGCAACACTAAGCAAAACACCACAGACCTTTAAACAACGTGTCCCAATTCTTACATTAAATTTCAGGTAAGTTTCAAGGTCTGGATGTTGCAGCACGGATACAATCGAGCTTCTGTTTGATGCATTTAATAAGCAACAAGTAGGTAGATGCTTTCTTTTAAATTCACTTTGAACATGGATGAAGTAAACAGGGTTCGAAAATGAAGCCAATGCAGAAGTGGAAAAAAGTTTGATACTTGATTTCAAATTTCTTCAGTTTCTCATGTAATGAATTCAAAGTTTATACGTTTCTATGACGCCCTTTTATGAAACTGTACCTGTTTCTTCTTGGCCTGTGACTCTGAAATCTCTTTGCTGCCAAATAACTTGATGGCCTGCTGGATGCGTCCCTGCAGACGAGACCTGGCCTTGTCCAGCCGGCTCCTCGCCATGGACTGGGCTTTGGAGTGGACATCACTGTGGACAATGGCCGGTGGCAGTGGAGGTTTACTGCTCTGCGGAGAGCCTGGCTGCCCCTTTGTTCTGCATTTGTGCCGGATGTTGGGAGAGGAGCTTTTCTTTTCCTCTGAGACTGAACCTGTTACGTGTTTGGACTGAACTGGACTCGCTGGAGTTTGCTTCACTGGTAGAACTGGAGTATTTTCAGATTTAGACAATGACTGAGGATCGATCAGATGCTCTGATTTAGCTTCTGGTGAAGAGTCCCAAGACTGAGGCACTGCTTCCCTCAAAGGTTCAGGCATCTTTTGGATCACTACATGCGGTACAACAACGGCTTTTTCATCCTGTGTGTGGTTTTTAGACCAACCCTGGAGACCTCCTGTCCTCTCCTGAGGGGTTTGAGATGGAGTTGAAATTTGTTTTTTGTCCTGAGCTTGCAGCATGATGCATCCAGTCTGGTCTACATGTTTGGTTCTGGCCATGACAAATAACCCAGTTTCTGTCTGTTTCTGTGTCTGGGAAACTTTTTCAGACGGCGACTGAATCCTGGGAAATTCACCAACTTGATGCTTAAACCCAAGAGAACTAAACAATCCAAGAATCTCCTGGTGGGGGAGAAGGAAAATATAAGAATAGTATGAATATAATTAACTGTTAAAGGAACTGAAAAGGTACCAGAAATTAATTAGACTCACCTGACAGTGGGAGGCAGCCTCTGAGATCCTGTCCTGCAAACGAGAGGTGCTGAGATGCTGCAGGGAAGAGGTTTTCTGGAGTCCTGCCACCAAGTCCTGCAGATCCTGCCCCTCAGTTATGACCTGGTTCACTACCTGCAGGCCTCGAGAGATCAGCACCTGGAAACACATGTGGCTTGTATTGATACCTCTGCACCATAGACTGTTTGTAGAAATGGACGAAGCAAATGGGTCTGAAAAGTGACACCAGTAAGGAAGTACAAAAAAGATGAACAATGTATCAACAGTAAGGCCAATGAAGAGGTGCCAATAGTGTAATTCTCCCGAAGGCCACTGGATGATGGCTCCAAAATACTCCATTGCAGAAGATTTCGGGGCAGAGTCACTCCTCCTTTCATAACCACATATGTTCACTTCTGCCTCCAAAAAAACCCTGACTCCTGGCTTCAAAATGTCCATATCCAATAGGTTCTATCACGTCGTCCATTCAATATACGGTCTATGCTCTGGACTGACTTTTTAATGTTTTATATTTGCCCTCAAGTCAAACTAACAACCCAAACTAGTAGGATCATAACGTTAAGTTGTGCTGACTTTGGCTGTAGGATCCATTGCAGAGTGTCCTCGCTGCATCTTCTCCTTCAGGTGGTTGTAACAGTCCAGAGCGTCTGTGTTCCAGCGATCCAGCTCAGCCAGACGACCCTCCAGCCCGGATGCAGCTCGCTGCAGCTCCCCACAGGTCCTCTCAGCCTCAGCAAGCATCTGCCAATCACATACAAGCAATTACACTCAACCCTGTTCTTCCTCCACGCTGGATTTACACCTGTGCACGAATCTCATAATCTCAGCACAGAAGAGGAAATGAGTCCTGCATCACAGTGAGTACCTGTGGGAGTTTTTCCATGTGGCTTGTTTGAAAGTCTGGAGAAGAGCTGAGAGATGTCACGTCCACTTCAGCCAACTTTTTACTCAGTAACTAATAGATATGAAAAAAAATTGAGACAGACGTTAAAAAAAATTTCTCCATTTCTTGTTGCTGATTTCTGTCGACCTGTTCAGACACATGAAAGTTTGCTAACCTGTAGTTTTTGTCTGTTTGCCTTCAGTGGGACTGAGGCCACGTCCAGCGGTTGTCTCAGGAGGCAGCTGGCCTCCTGGGTCAGTGAATGCACCATGTGAAGACAGGAAGCACCAACACTGGGCTCCGATGATACTTCCTGAGAAAGAAATCCTTCGTGAACAACAGTCCTCATGTGTTTGTCCTTTGATCTCTGAGATTATTGTAACATTTATGGTAGATGGAGGACATTTATATAACAATTTCTTTCCTAAGCTAGGTCCCAAAGCACTTTACAAGGCAACTCATTCACCCATTCTCACACACACACACACACACCAATGGCTACCGAGCTGCCATGCAAGGAGCTAGCCGCCATTGGAAGCAACTTAGGGTTCAGTGTCTTGCCCAAGGACACTTCGACATGTGGACAGGAGGAGGAGCTGGGGATCAAACCCACAACCTTACAATTCACAGGTGACCCACTCTACCACCTGAGCCACAGGTGTATGTCACATTCAAAATAAAATAAACGACTTTTCACATGTACACACATGAAAACCACATGTGAAAAATCTGGTACATGAGCAAAGCCCATGGGAAACGTGATTTTGGAACATTTTCATGGTCAATCAATACAAATGGGTGAAACTCACACACATGAAATTTCATGTATAGGCCAATTAAAAATTGAAATGATCCAAGCTTGTGATGGTAAGTAATATAAATGTGTCTCATTTATTTGAACCTAAAGTCAACTTGAAATTAACAGCTACAACAAAGAAATACAAGTTCATTTGAACTGGTGAGAGATGTTACTTTTATTTTCAATTTACAGTGATGATTTGATTTAACTTGAAATATTGAGTGAAAATAAAGTCTCAAAAGTTAATCATCAGTCAGAACTTATCTTGTAATGTTACGTCAACTATAAAATTCCTCTTAACTACGTGAACTAAGTTGAAACAAAACAACTCTTACCAATGACTGAACTTGTATTTGTGAGTTAAACTAGCTTGAAATGTCTTACAGTGCTGAGCCCATGTGATCACATGGGAATAACAAGGGTGTTTCTTCTGTAACGGGCATATTTTTCACAGGATAAAAATTTTGGAGTTAATGGACTGAGACGAGCTGTCCTGAGGTGAGACATGTTGGAAACATGGACACTTACAAACATGGTCTTCTTCATGCATTCAGCCCACTGCATGTTGACTTTGCTGAGCTGCTCAGCCAGACTGAGGCTGGTTGAAGTTTCTGTCATTTCAATGAGAAAGTTTCCCGCCTCATTTAACTGAGCCTGACAGGAAGTCCACTCGCTCATGTCCTGCAGCATCCACATCAGAAGACAAACAATATAGTCACTGGTTTCCATAGTCACAAAGACATATTTCTGAATTATATCAACATAATAACAAAACAGCCTTTCATTACCTGTGTTGTGACAGCAGGAGACTGTCCTTGCACGTGTGTCCTCTGCGTTAACCATCCCTGTAGAGAAGTGAGACACCTGTTGTACGTCTCCCACGCTGTCCCCACTCTCTCCATCGTCCCCCTCACGGCTTTCACAGCCTGAGAAACCAGCTCAGCTTCACTCTCTGCTTCCTTCACCTGACGAGTGACGAGCTGCGAGTCTTCACCTGGGGAGCAACGTGGGCATCAAGATTAATTATCTACACACTTTATGACACTGAACACAGACTTTGCCTGCACACAACTCTGAGCGTATAAAGTGAGCTCATACTCAGTGCTGCTTTGCTGGTGCAAGCGTTGGCCCTGTCCTTCTGGTTTTGGAGAGTGTCCATCAGGATCAGCAGGAGGTCCTGACGCTCGACTGTTTCCTGGAGAAGAAATCCTTATCAGATGGTGTAACTAGGTTTCACATTTCGCTTTCTCAGATTCACACTCACATGCCAGTCCTGCAGAAGGACATGTACGTTCTCCTGAGACCTGTAGGGAGCCCTCCAGGACTGGACCTTAGCCCTGATGGTCCTCAGCAGGTCCAGCACAGTGTGGCGAGATTCCTGGTACTCCAGCTTGATGCCTTGGTACTTGGCTGTGACTCGGATGTTGGTTAAACTGCTCCCAAAACAAATAAGATGTTACTCCAACCAAGCTGCTACTAACTCAATTTAAAACACAGGATGTAAAAGATGTAAGGATTTAAAAGTGCTTATGGGAATACAGGTGTCACGTACCGTTTTTTAATCTCCTCAAACTTTTCAAGGGGCACTATTACACTTCCAAACTCATCCGTGTTGTGGTAATTATCAAGGATAGTGATGTAATGAGTCATCTCCTTAATTAAAGTCTGAAAAGTAATAAAAACAAACAGGTTTAATGTCTGTTGTGTATTGTTATGCTATTCTCCACTTTGGATTTCTGACACAGGAAAGTCAAACACAAACCTTCAGAGTGTCTTGTTGGGCTCGTGCATCTTTAGCGGCGTCTGCGTGATCTTTCACTCGCCCTCCTTCTCCTTCTTTTAGCTCCGCCTCCGCTCGCTGCAGCCACACGACGACTGAGTCCAGAGGAGGAGGAAGGCTCAGGTCCAGGTCGGTTTTACACCTTTGCATCTGGAGAGTGACGGACACACGAACAGCAGCATGTAACATGTAACAGAGTAATAAGAGCATGACCCTGCTGCTCCTTCCTCACCTCTTCTTCCAGACGGTCCCAGGCCATCCTGAGAGTTCGCTGCTCCTGATTCAGCTCTGGGCAGCGTTTGGTGGAAGCGAGGAGGCTCATCACTGGTTTTCTCTGCTCGCTGAAGGAGGCAGCGAGGCTCTGAAACACCTGTTTAATCAAACACAGTCAGATCACTCTACAGCACTATGAAAATACACACATTTTGCTCGCACAGGTTGCCTTACGTGATATTTCTCTGCGTAGCTTGAAGTCTCTGTAGCTGTCCGGGCATCTGACAGCTCCTCATAGGCCTGCTGCAGCCAGCACGTCACCTGCTGCGCTCGCTCGCTCGGAGAAACCTACATTTTCAGAAATTACATTAGGATGCAGTTAGAGTGCAGCGTGTGCCAAATGGGCATCCACCTGTCCACATTCCTACTCTGAGCTCTGTAAAAGCAATGAAGTGAGAAAGTCCCATGCAACAGCATCGTCTGGCAATAAAAACCATTAACGGAAAACTAAAGCACGTCACACACACTTGGATACAAGCTGGAGGAGGGCTCGGTGTGTACCTGGTGTAACGGTGACACAGCGACTGCTGGGGTGAAGTGAGCAGGTAAACTCACAGGTGAGAAAGTGAAGGGCTGCACCAGAGGAAACAGCTACACCACCACCAGGGTGAACAACAGAGCGGGAGGGAGAAGGACAGGAAGAGAGTTAAAAACTGAAAGTCTCATGCGTGGAGATTGCAGAAGAGGAAATAGGGAGTAAGCAGCTGCTGGAAGAATATTAACGAAACAGTAACTCTGTATCAAGTTCAATCACAACCTACTGGTGTAGAAATGTGTCGAGGCTAACTGTCGTCTCCACATAAAGAATTGTGTGTTTTAATGTCTCAATGAAAAAAAAACCTTGTAAACGAATTAGCCAGTGAAGCAGAACTGATGCAGGAACATGTGCACAACAATTTGAGGCAATTAGGAATTACCGTATTTTCCAGACTATAAGCCGCAACTTTTTTCCGACGCTTTGCCCTTAAACACCGGTGTGGCTCATGTATTGGCGGCACGAAG
>OOFC01048288.1:13493-27607 GCA_900323345.1 Pseudochromis fuscus
TTTTCCAGACTATAAGCCGCAACTTTTTTCCGACGCTTTGAACCCTGCGGCTTAAACACCAGTGTGGCTCATGTATTGGTGGCACGAAGCTCGTTAGCTTTTTACAAGCTAGCAAGCTCCGTGCCGCAGAGACATTTACCCTCGTCACATAAGACCCGGTCAGAGTGGACCACATGAAACTGTTGGAATAAATTCAATAGCGGCTTATAGACAGGTGACCTCAATAGTCCAGAAAATACGGTAATTAAGAACACACAAGCATGACAATAGTATAAACCTTCATCATTTGTACCTGAGTAATTATTGAAAATCCATGAACATACTGTAACTTCCTCACAATGCAACTTGTTTAGTTCTGTTTATTTTACTGGATTCTTTGTGTACAATAAAGTGTGTACATGCAAAGTGTGATCTGCAGCAACTCTGTTAAAAGTTACTTGGCAAAACATGACATGAGATGTTTAGATTGTGGTTGCGAACCTGCAGGTAGTCATCAGGTGCTGGCATATCATTGGAGTACTGGAGAAACTGGGCCACGTAAGTCATGATGGACTTTTCATCTGGGTCTTTAACATCAACATCTGAGGTGAGAGAAAAAAACAAAGACATGTTTTACAGCTGTTCAGCAGGACAGGAAGTCATCTCCAAGTTGTCTCCAGTGGAAGCAGGAAACAGTAGAAAACACTCAGTGAGCACAAACCTCCATCAAGGTGTAACAGCGGTACTGATGGTATAGACTGAACACTGTTGTAATCTTAGGGTTTTAAAAAGCTACTTATCTTCATCTTTTATGTGTCGAACGAGTCATCTTCTCAACATGAAATATACCAAATGTTACTGTGAGATATTTTATTCAGCCTGACCCTGGGGCTCCAGCAGACGGGGGATGTGGAGCTCCTGCTCAGCCAGGTGAAAGGCTTCCTCCAGGTTCTCCTGGTTGCTTCTGGACTGGACCAGTGAGAGATCAACCAGCTGAGGTCTGAGAGAGCACAGGATGGCCAGGAAGGCCTCACCACTTCTCCAGCTGCACTTAAAGTCCTTCACACTGACAGAGCAATTAACCCTGGACAGAGAGAGACAGACACACAAAAAATAACACAAAAACACATTAGACAGATCATTTAACGGTCCTATTGAAATATACAGAAAACTGTCGTCATTCCCAGGATAAAGAAAATCACATTACCACTATTTAAATATACATAATACAACATAACACCCACTTTTGGCACTGGTCCCTGACCCACATGAGCAGGGCCTTCTTGGCAGATATGCGGAAGCGTCTGTGGAGCGGCGACGTCCGACCTCCAGGGACCGGACTGGACGGGACGGGGCTGCCGGACCAGGAGTCCAGACTGGCCACAGAGTCCAGGGAGGAATGACGAGAGCTGAAGGAGAGAGCACTGGCCAGCTCCTCGATCTGACGCACACAGAGAAACATTATCATCAACATCAGGTTATTTATAGCTTCCTACAAGTGTTAAATCTGAACAGAAGCTCAAATCAAAGCAGAATACCGTATTTTCTGGAATATAAGCCGCTACTTTTTTCCGACGCTTTGAACTTAAACACCAGTGTTTCTCATGTATCGGCGGCACGAAGCTCGTTAGCTTTTTACAAGCTAGCAAGCTCCGTGCCGCCGATACATTTAGCCTCGTCACATCAGACCCGGTCAGAGTGGACCACATGAAACTGTTTGAATAAATTCAATAGGGGCTTCTAGACAGGTGGGCTCAATAGTCCGGAAAATACGGTATTCACAAGATACTCCTGCTTTTCTTTTTTTAATGCAATGTCTGAAGCTTCTGTGAACTGGAATTTTTTAAAATACGTAGATAAATATTCATATTTCAATTCTCAAATAAAATGTGAAAATACATGTCTAATGTAAAATAACATGAAACCTTGTAACAGTGAATAAACATGTCCTATTTTTTATTTTAGAATATATTTTTTCCAACATAAAAAGCATATTTGATATTTAATAAATAAGAATGTTACATTTGGGTTTCATACTGTAAATTTTTGACAGTTGAAAAATGCCATATATACATTTTTATTATTATTATATTACAAATTTGTTTTTTACCGACATAGAAATCCTTTTAACTTTCATAAAAGTCTGTATTTGTTATTTTATAAATAAAATATTACATTTGTGTTTCATTCAAATGCCAGATATACATGATTATTATTAATAAAAACGATTTGCAGTTTAATTGTTTCTTACCGTGTAATATTCATTTTTTCCACAAGATATTTTTGTAAAATGAAAGCTACACACAAACTGTATTTTAATCCCTGTCCACATACGAGTTGGTTACTTTGTGTTAGTCTGTGCTGATACTCACATGACAGTGGAGGATGATGGTCCACACCAGGCCCAGGATGATGGACGGCCTCCCATCTATAATATCTGGGATGTTTATGTTCACCAGTTTAATCTGCAGGAACAAAGTGTTAAACACACTCACAGCTCTGTTATGTGGAAATGTTTACGTGGATGTAAACTTACTGATTTTTTCTTGAGAAAGTTCAGAGCTGTGTCAATGTTGGCCCTCTGCTGGAAAACCCCACGTCCTCTTTGTCTTTTCTGTGAAGACAAAAGTGTAAGATAATTGATAATATTTATTTTCAGTCCTGGGTTTTTATCTTTGGAGTACTGCAGGTGAGACGAGTAACTCACCATCGACTGACCGCTCATCACCTCCAGCAGGTCGAGCAGCTGAGTCCCGTCTCTGAGGTCAGAAAACAGGTCTGACACAAACGAGGGAGGACACCTCTGTAACCAGACACACACTTTATCCATCCAGCTACAATGTAACTAAACATCTGAGGAGGTGAGGTCATGTAACAATATAATATCCTTTACCACCAGGACATGATATTAATACCCAGCTGCTTAATGGTGTGTGTGTTTTTAATGCATCTTTTCTCTGGTGAATCTGAGCAGATGAACTATAAAAGAATAAAATGCTGTTAAAACATCAAAACCAGAAGCAGCAGAATTTCATTTTATTTCTTTTATCAACATTTATTTTATACTTTAAAACAAATCTGTAATTTTAGAGACTTTTATTTTTTAAGATTTCTTTTTTTTACAGTTTTGGAAATACAAGAAAACATTAATAAAACTACAAAAATAGACTCTGAATTCACCCATCTAATGTAAAATAACATGAAAAACCTGTAGCTGTGAAACATTTCCATTTTTAAGAGAGGAAAAATTAGTTTTCATTAAAAAAAATTTTTAAATACATTCAACATACTTTTTTACTTTTTACATAAAATTGTTAAATTCAGGTTAAACATCATAAATATATTTCTATATGTTAACACAATTAGTTTAGGTTTTATAATTCAACAGATTTGTTTATTAATTAAAATAATTTAGGTTAATGTTTTTATTAGTTTTATTGTTTCTACATGTGTAAATATCTTTTGTTAAACATCAAAAAAAATAATAATAACACCCAATTACATCAAACAATCAAACTTCCAAACAGTATTTTAATTATCAAAGAGTGTACGCTCATAATTCACTTTATTTTACAGCATTTAGGACTTAAAATTTTCTTTTCTGTCTTTGATTTATTCCACTGTAATGAAAATATTAAATAACCCCGGGTCATATTTAGTGGGAAATTAGATGCATTTTATATAAAACAGGAAGTTGTTCAGGGCGTTCTTGTGTCAAAATAAAAAAGCTGATGAAAACATAATTTCTGATCTTAAATAATCTGAAGTGGAACTAGAAAACCAAATGTTAATGAGAAGTTAATGAGATGCTGCTATTGTACAATGACATGAATGTATAAAATGCTAAGATGGCACCATGACAGAATAATCCACGAGTGCAGGGAGCCATGTTTTATTTCCATGAATCTGTAATAAAGTTGTTCTGGGTCAAAGCCTCAGGTTAAGTCACCACAGTGAGCTCAGATCAGTGGAGCAGATGGGAGGTTATGAACGAGCGACTCCGTCATGACACGAGTTTATGAGGAGGTGGCTGGGTTCAGGTTTCGTGCTGTTCTGCTCCACTGAAGCACTATTTATACTCCGGGCCCGTGTCAGCAGCTCAAGGTCTTTTTTCCCATGAGATCCAGCGTGAGCGGCTTCACTGACCGGTGAGTCAGCACGTTTCACTCTGCAGCCACCACTTCATACATTTCACAGCTCGTGCACGAACATCACACACATCGACGCTCTGTGTTCGCTGAAGGGTTTAATATGTGACCGCTGAATGGTTCAAGAATGATAAAGCTCCTCAAGGCAGAACAACGTGCTCTTGTGATCAGGTTTCACTCAGGATTTGTAATGATTTACAACATTAAATGATGTCAAATTTTTCCTAAAAAGCACGTGCATGCAAAAACTTTTTGTTGCATGATGCTGCAGGTGGCTGCTCTGCAACCTTCAGACTTTGTGTAACCGTTTGTAAAATTGGTCTTTTTGTGGAGCACTTACAAAATAAACAACTGTGTACGCACTGAAAAACATGTCAAATTCAAATTTACGACTGCACATCATTTTACATCAAACACTTTACACGATGTAGTTTGTTTTTCCTTTCCCCAAACACATAAAAGATATTAATAAATTAACAAGCATCACACACACGTACTACTGTCTGACGTACCTTGGCGAGTTGAGCATTGATCCAGTTGGTGAACGTCCTCTTCTGAATCTGTTCCTGCTCCACTGTTACAGAAACAGAAAGAAACTCTTAGAAGATAAATATTAAATGTGGTGGTTTCTGATTTCTGGCATTACTACACTTTAACACTACAGAGAAACAGCCGAGAAAAGTGGCAAAGCATGAAACCAAAAGCAGATGTTTTCCTGTGAACTGTCACCTTCACCTGTAGCAAACACACACCAAACACTGTCACATGCATCAGGGTTTGTTCCTTGAAAACAGCCTGTGTAATCTCAGACTGGGTCATGCTGCTGCTGTTGCAGTAATGCAGGTCACCAACTACTCACCCACATCAGAGAACTGAACTTTTCGACCCTCCATTCTGATGATCAATAATCAATTAACCCATGTGGACCAACTCAGACAACACCAGACCTCTCTCCTCATCTCCCACTGGACTTTAAGACGTCTTCTTTAAGCTAAAGTGAGGGGAAGAGCTGGGATCTGACCACAAGTCTGGATCTAAAACAGTGTCGGACATAGATACTGACACACACACACACACACACACACACACACACACACACACGACCTCCCAGACAGACACACTCACACTGAGGGTACTAGACCACATCCAAAGCTCCTGTTGCCAAAACACAGAGCTTTTACTATATATAACATTAGAAAGGTTTTCCATTCTGTGGTCGTCATGGAAACCTTAAAAAGACAGTATATTGTAAATTGTTTTTTTTAGCTTGATTTTTTTTTTTAATGAAAGTAGAGCCAGTGAGTAGATCATTCAGGCGTCCACTGTAGATTTTAATTCATCCAACCCTCTTTTCTTCACAAAGTCTGTCTCACAAACTCACTTGTTGAATCACTGCCTCTGCTGTTTGTTTAAGGACCTGCCACAGCAGGCACCTCCTGGGGATTTTATTCACTTCACCCCACCCACATCACCTGACGTGCTCGCTACAAGCAGCAGTTTCTTTCAGGTCTTTGTAAGATGGCATCATCAGTTGGATTTTTTTTTTTTCTTGAGGTCGATATAAATTACTGGGTCAAACAAACATAGTTTAAAGTCTCTTTTTGCTCAGAAATGTGTTGTTTTTACTTTTCTTGTATGTTTGATCACCCCTCTGCAGAATAATGTATGTTCAGAATTTAATACTATATCTATTGAAGCTGGAAACAGTGTGTGTTGTGTGAAATGCTGCGTTCATGTGCTCCTGGGAAGGTCCCAGTTTCCAAGTTTGGAAGTCGTTCTCCTGACTTCAGTGCGTTGAAGTGTTTTCAGGTCGGAAAAGTTGGAAAACTACAAACAACATGGATGCCACGAAAAAGACGTGTGGCATTTTGCTCCTCAGGGAGTATAAATTTTGTATTGAAAGCAGTTTTCAATATATTTGTGATAATGAGGTGCAAAGGAAACAGATCAAATGAGCCATGAAATATGCACGTTATTCATACTTATGTTTTATTTGTGTGTGTGTGTGTGTGTGAGTGTGTGTATATAATAAAAAGTGTTTACTTCAGATTTAAAATTTCTTACCATTGACAAAACCACTCGCCCACCATATTGATGACAAAATAAAGTCGGGCACTTATTTCTTTCCCGAGTTTCCAAGTTGTTTCTCCGCCGTTCATGTGCATTTTCCGACTCGGAATCTGGTTTTCCCGATGTTTCCGACACCACATGAATGCAGCATAACTGCAGCAGGATTTATGACATCACAACACACATGGAGGCCAATCCTGGTCCAGTGGGACACAGTGTGATGTGGAGACTTTATGTACATACAATGAAAATGATCTTTGAGTGAATAAGGAGACATCTTGTAACTTAATTAATTCTACTTCTGAAATACATAAAAAATATTTTATACTCATAGATTATAGTACAGGATATATATATATATATATATCTTTAAACACACTTAAATTACATTTTTTAAGGTAGTGAAAGTATTTTTTGTATAATTTTTCAAATCCATGTAAATGACATAGTTGGTTTAGTTGCACTGTATTCATCATATTGTGTAGCATTTTGCTGTTTTGAGTTCTCATTTTGAATTAACAGACCATAAGAGACCTGCAACACTTTAACATTTCATAAATGCAGACAAGACAAGTTTGTTACACCTATATACCCAAGAAAAAAACAGAAATATGAGCACCTGCAAGTTTTTTATCATGAAATGTTGATGCACTTTGAATATGACTGTAGCCATCACTACACTGTGCTGTCATTAGGCCGTGTGACGCAACAAGAAAAAAATCGTTGGATGAATAAACTTAAAGGACAATAACTGGGATTGGACATGTAATTAAAAACCAGCTGGACCTGAAGGAGTCTCTCACAGACCTGATAGTGTGGACCAGACAATCTGAGGGTTTGTCCCATTAGAGACAAACAGGACAACAAAATCATTCAGTATCTATTCGAAACAAAATCAAATGAAATGAAATGAAGCAACGTAGGCACATGATTTTATATCAGACTAAAAGCAAAAGTGAAAAATTCAATAAACCTGCAAATGTCCTTTTTAATGACACATTATCTGATGGACTGGAGCTTCATACTGTTCTCAATGTGTGATGTATGATGTGATTACCACCTTACAAAAACTTCAACTGACCACTAACAACTGAGTCCACCTCTACCAAATCATATTCAAATTCTGATGACTCAATCCACACACTTATATATGTGTCACACACCCAAAAAGTCAATGAATGAGTGATGCAAACTGCCATTAAATATCAAAATTCCTTGTTATTTTCCCTCAATATTTCCCATTTTTCCTGCAAAATACCTAAGATGATCTCAGACAGCAGATGTAGGCCACCACAGTGATCCCCCGACTACAACACATCACACGTCACATCTACAGCAGAACAGAAATAGTCTGACCTTGCAGGAGCATGTGGATATTGTCAATGTCCAGTGGAACGACTCCATCGTCGTCTTCTGCTGCTCCACCTGAGGCCATCAAGGCAGCGACCGCGGCGAAATATTAAACCTCAGGAAAGACAAAAATCAGTAAATCATCTACTCAAGAGAACAAAACAAAACACCGAACACTGCAGGGTTTTGTTTTCCCCCAAAAACATTTAGTTCTCTGCGGCCTGATTAGTCATGACAGTAACACACCCTTACATTACACTGAGGTGCAAGCTCACACATGCAAAGAGCTGAGAGAGGACGACTAACTGCTGCATGGAAACACACCACCACAATGGTAGATATACAAAAATAGATGGCCTGGTCATAAATCTCCAACATACCTGTTGCTGGGCTGTAGTCAGCGCAGCCACAGACAGACACTGTGGTGCATACTACAATGAAGAAGCCGCTGGAGGTGTGGACAGTAAATCTTCTCAGCTGTGTCCTCCCAACTGAACGGGCACAAACTCTGAGTGGCTTCAAAAAAAAAAAGAAAAAAGGAGGACTTGGCCTTTTAGGTGCTCGTAAATGAAACAAGGTGCCTTTTGCCAATCGGAGCAGGAGGATACAACAGAGTGGGAAGTCCCGCCCACGCTGACTGCAGGTCCCAATCACTTGTGCTGACAAACTTAGTGCCCTGTGGCGAGGAAGTAATCATAGATTAGTAAATCCCAGAGTCAGCTTCAGGAATCAAAAGTGCATCTACTTCAATATCTTTTCTTTCTATTTGGTGGTGCACTGTTGTAATAAACTGGAAAACGTGGTTTATTGCACTAATGTGAAACTGTCCAGGTTCCTTTTTTATTTACGGGTTATTCCAGCTCATGACTCTCCAGCAAACACGGCTTAGTGAATTTATTTCTACTTTCAACTTCGTGGGTTTCACATTGAGCAACAGGGAGCTCCAGTGTCTCATTATTCATTCGTTTCACCAGGAGAGAAAGAAGAAAAGGTTGTTACATGATGTCATTTTTTACCCTTGAGAGCGGTGCCAGTGTTTTATTTGTTGTTTCACTATGGTGAGCTGGTGGTCGGCCTGTGTTTCCATGTGGCAGCTGCACGCTCACCTCACATTCCCACCTCTGTGAACAACACTCGGTTTAAAAGCAGAACAGACTGTGAGGTGGTTGGATTGAAACTGAAAGTAAAGAAGGGGGCATTTTATGATTACAGGTTATTGTAGAGTTAAAATCCACAGAGATTCTTCCGTGTAATGCACCCTGTGTTCATGGTCAGTGTTCATTTTTCCTGAGAGATAGTGTTGATCTTCAAAATCATCCACACAATGACATAACATTAAGAGATGTGTAAAAACACAACAAACATAACTTTGCTATGACTCTTACGTACGACTCTTGTTTGTTAAGAGGCACCGCTTGGTGGTTGGAGGTGTACACGAATAAGACAACTCAAGATGACTGTTAAAATTTAATCTAAGAATCTGTTTAATTGAATGAACAAATATATGACTGTCACCAAACTCTTATTTTCCAAGCCTGTTAATTGACCTAATAAAGGTGCTACCACAGTAATTATAATGTATTTCAATGGTCAGCTATGGTTAGCTTAAACATTGGGAGCCAACCACATCCCAGAAACTCGGTTAGTTGTTGGACTGTGGCCCTACACTTAAGCCTGATGAGTTTTCAAGAGACTGATCTAAAAAATCTATTCAACTTCACGCAGCTTTGACATTAATAAAAGGGAACACACTGGATTTTTTTTTAAGCTTGTCTAGTGATCATCAACAGAAAGACATGTTGAGAATTACCCAGATCAGTGTCGCAAACAAGATTTCTTCTTTTTATTTTTTAAGAGAATTATAATTGAAATCATGTTTCAGTATCTATATGTTTTTATAATTTCACTGACCCAGGATACATGACATTGGACCAGATTGAATTCAGAGATTTATTTTTAAGTTTTAATTAGTTGATGCAATTAAGTCTGCTGTGTTTATTCTTATTGATTAATTGTCTATCTGATTGAGAACACATGGTGTATAGAAGCAAACACTATTGTTCATTAAATCAGTTTTTTCCAATAAAAGTCAACTAGAAAAATGCATTTCTTGAACAAAATGCATGTGAATGCTGAAAGCTGAAATCATTTGCCAAGAATTACTTTAAAATGCTCAAAAAGTTGAAACATGAGGAATAGCAGAAAGAGTAGAAAAGTACAAATAGTTGAAAAAGTAGAAATAGTAGAAGAGGTAGAAAATGCATAAAAAGGAAAATAGGTACAAAAGTAGGAATAGTAGAAAAAGTGGTGTTAGCTTTTCAGCATTCACACTGATGGGATTGCTTTAGCCGTTATCGTTAAATCCTGAAGGTGGAGCCAACACACAGCTGAACAGGTGTTAACTACATTAACCCTGTACCTCCTTTGGGTGGCGCTACACACCAAACCGTGACTGCAGCACTAAACCGGAAACAGTAGAAGAAGGAGCTTCCCCCACGACTTTGACGTTTCCAGCAGCGTCTGTTCTGACCTTCCTACAGCAGCGTGACAAACTAAACGGTAAAGAAAGAGCTTACGTTTACTCAGAGAATAGACTTAAATTATTACAGAACAAAACTCAGTGCATCCCGACATTAATTTAAAATGACGCTGATGTTTCTCACTGTGGTTTTATTAGCTACTTTTGCAGCTGTACTTTGCTAGCTAGCTAATCTTTAGCTAAAGCTAGTTAGCATTCCTGTTCTGTAGCAGCGGAGATGCTAATGTACAAAACCTGGGTCATTCATTGATAAAAGGCGTTTGCTGGTCATGTTAAATCAACACAGTATAGATAACCCTCTTGTGTATGTGCCTGTAAATGTTCTGTTCAACCGTCTGGCCGCATTGCATGAATTTAATCTAATTTTATAAGCTAACTGTAGTCGAGGTTACGTTACCTTCCGTTACTATAAGTGATTGGACTCGTCAGTTTAAAAACAAGACATCATACTGAAATTGTTAAAGGTCAGCAGAGTAATGCCACTTTGCTGCTTGTTTTGGTAAGTGTTTCCCAGTCGTCAAAGTCATGACTGTGACGCAGCTGAGGGTCAAAGTAGGAGTCTGAGTCCATTAAGCAAGTGTTATGTCCAGGAGCAGCACTGTTTTTGAAGTTTAGCTTCAGTCAATTCATTGCATCTCAAATATGAAGCGTCATGAATAACACAAATGCAACATGTCAGAAAAATAGTGAAATTGTGAATGGAGTCTGGTCTGTAAAGATAATGCAGCCAGCCATGCTAGTGCATGAATGAAGTTAACAAGGTTGTTGCTATGTTCTCCTGCAGATGGCTGGAGGCGCGTTTGCAAGATATTGGGCGTTGATGGGCCCTTACTACACCAAGGCTTTCCCAGAGATATTTGTGGGCGTCGGCATCATGTCTGTACTGTACTACAAAATCTCGTATGGGGGTGAGTTCAAGACTTTTTTTCATCTGTACTCAATAATACAATCAGGATGTGTTGTAATGCAAATAATTGTGGTTTGTGGTACATTTTGAGAGACCTCTTGAACCTGTTCTGTATCTGATGTCAACTTACTGGTTTAAGCAACCTAATAAGTAAATATGTGCATAAGCTATGGTTTCAGTTGTATTGATTAATGTGGTCTATTTCTTATCTCTTCACAGGCAAGAAGGCTGTAAAGGACTCAAGTAAGTAGTCTGCAAATAATATATTTTATAAATTTGGTTGGGGAATTGTATATTCTGTGAATCAATATCAATGAAAATATTAAACTTATAAGCCGTTTAGACATTGTTTTTTTTATTATTTTATGCCACTTTTATTCTTATGAATTATGTAGATAATGCAAGACAGATATTACAAGATTAGATCTATAATGGTAGAGGTTTTTTTTTCATATTATCTGCCACTGTATGTTTATAACAGTCCTTATTTGGGTAGTTATCTGTAAGTCTGAGGTATTAGTTTGTCTGTCTTGATCCTTTTTGACAATGATCAAAACTAGAGTAACAGCTTAGAAAAAGTTATCTGCAATATGATGCAAGGTGAGTTTCTTCTTGATGTAGATGTTTAAGAAAATACAAAGCTCATGTTGAGATATTTTATCCTCATTTTATCTGTAAAGTGACCATAAATGCTGCAGAGAAAGTCAAGTCAGAGAATGTTTCCGCTGTTGTGCAGTTGCAGAAGTTTATCTCTAGATGTCACTGACAGGTCACCTGCACAGTGTTTTTTGTTCAGTAATAACTTCACTGTAGTCTGCCTGTGCTTGGGTGGACAGTAATTATTTCATAACATTGTAATTTTAATCATGTTTTTTGTCCTTTTTTTGTTTTTGCAGAGCCTGCTCATTGAGTTTCCACCATGCTGACGTCCCTGTCCCCTGCTGTGAAATATTGCCCCACACCCCCAAACCAGAAGTCCGGCTTCACATTCAGATTTTTGTTAATATGGAACAAATAAAGTCGTTATCCTTAACTCTGGTGATTTCATGTTTTTTGGGTTTGTTTTTTTTTTGACTTCCCCTGTATCACAGTGGCTATAAAATAATATAACGGAGATTTTTTTTTTTGGCATACTGTAGTGACTGCACAGAGACTAATCAACAGGAAGACAAAGAAATTAAGTACTAGGCCTTTTTATGAGGGGATTATGGTGTCTACTGGAGTAAATTAGTAAGAGTGTTTCTTGGATTTCATATGATCAAGATGCCCACAGGTTCACACTTTAGACTATAGAAATGGACAAAATCATTGTGGCTCAAAAAAAGAGGACAATGGGGAAGTGGCCGCTGGATTGACTTCACTCAAACATCTTGATTTTCAGTGATGAAATTTGTTTCCACAAGTCAGTCTGATGTCATGAGCTAAAATCAAATCTGAGTGATCTGACGGTCCATCTGGGAATCATTTCATCATTAAGCAGATATTAAGCTTCCAAAAGAGAAGGATTTCAGTGTGTGGTTAGATTGAATGACAAGTCTGGTCTTCAAAGAGACGAGCGCTGAAGTTGAGTCCCATACACGTTGGTCTTGGGTTCAAGGGGTCATGTCCAAATATGGTCACTTCTGGCTCCAAAAAAACAACAGGTGACATCACATTAGCTTCATTCATTATACAGTATATGTTTCAGACTTCAACTATACGTGTTAATGCATCACTGACTTTGATGGCAACCCACTGACTACCACTGAGTATCTGTTACTTTACACTTTGTTGACTCCAAATACAAAAAAAGGGAAAGAAAAACTTCAATATTTGTTCAGTGGAAATATCTAATGTTGTGGGGGCAAAGTAAACTACTCACAACTACACAGTTGTCCAGTCTTCAATTAATTATTAAAGCTTGTGCACAACAGAAATAGTTTGTAGTTAATCACATCAAACATGTTATTCTAGATGCCAAAACTGTGATAACCGTATCGTCTGCTCTGTGGTTATTTTGGCCCGTCGGTCAGTTCAAGCCAGATTCCACTACGTAATGTTTTTTATTTGTATTTCAATGTTTACCATATCCTCTTGAAAAATACTTGGAATGAGTGAGCTATTTATAGCCAATAGATCACAGTTTGGGTTTACATTTTAACCAATTGAACAGGGGATAAACACAACACGACCATATTTGGTGCTGAGTGGGTGTTTGTGTGGTTAGTCATTCTGAGAACCCAGAAATCTCTAATTTAACCAAATGTCCAAATGGCCCGCCATCACACACTTAACCCCATTACTTTTACAATCAACACTTTGAATGGAGCTCGGCTTTACAATTGTATTTGTTATATAATCTGTTGAAGTGCTCGCTCCGGCACAACGGACTGCAGCAGCTGATCTGTTGACAAAATCAATAGCAACTGAATGGCTTTCTGTGTACAGTGTGGTTCAGTGGACTGAGTGAGTTGACCTGAGTCCTGCCTGAGGCCACAAATTTAGTGCAGGGTGAGGATGTGTAGTAAACGCTACATGTGCTGGTGACTAATGGACGCAGGTGTAAATGCTTTTTATATGGTCCACAACAACTGAAGGGGGTGTTACCTCCCATCGTACGACAACAGAGTAATGGTTTGTAATTATTACGGCGGGTTTCACAATATCTGGAACTTGTAAAGGGTCTTGTTATAATATCTCATTCAGAGGAAATTAAAGTTGTGTCACATTTAAACACAAAATCCACACATACACACAGGCTTTGGTGACTTCTATTATTTACATCTGTGTCCTGATCATGTCATGAATGGAGTCATCTCTTTGTATAGTTTAGATTAGTTTTAGCCTGGGAGATCACACACTGGTCTGGTATCTTAAAAAAGTAAAAAATAAATATATAAAAATGTTATTTTGCAGAAATGAGGCACCAAATATATTGTAAACTAGAAGAAGATGACCAGATAAAAAATCAATAATATTCACATAATTACAAAACACTTTGTTGGGATATTGTGGAATTTTTGGCTTTTAAAAATATATATAAATCATATTTATTTTTGTTGTGAAAACTTCCTTACACAAGATATTTAACAGACCACAAATTCTTGCACAAACAATGCTTTATCTTAAGGTTAATTGTGTG
>OOFC01048289.1:18114-28114 GCA_900323345.1 Pseudochromis fuscus
CTGCACAGTCAGCAGGCGAGCACGGAGACAATGCTCTCACCGCCTGTCAAGCCCACACACACATATGCACACACACACACACACACACACACACACTTAATCAACAGCTAATACTCAACAATCCTGTAATGTTCATGTTTCTCATGACCTAAATAATATTAAAAAAATACAACCTTATCTCTTTCTTTTTGATCAGTAGTGTCACTGCATGTTTACTTAACATCTTCTCTTCTGTTTGTGACAAAAATGAATCAGTCCTTTAACAGGCAACTGTTAGAAAATAGCAGAAACCTCCAGCAACTTTATTTTAATAATCAGCTTTTTTTTGTAATGGTGTCAGTGTGGCAGTGACAGAGCTCATTTTGTATTATCAGTGATATTACAGATTGTAAAAGAGCATGACTGTCTTGCAGATAGAAATAAGATGATGATAATGATGAGAGTGAGAGCTAAAACCATTTCATTGCTTAAGCCGATATTAAAGCAGATACCAAATATTTTACATTCTCATATTTATATAATTGTAAACTGATTACTTTCAGGGTTTCAACTGAAGACTCTGGAGACGTCATCTTGGACATAAAGAACTGATAGCAGCATTTTTCACCTTTATTATAATCAATATGAAAAATAAACATTTGTGGCTCAGACCATTTCATTACCACACAACACCAGAAACACCTGAATTACATTTCGACAAGTATTAATGGCCCACAATAAAACACACACACACACACACACACACGCACACAGCCTGTCAACAGTTCACAACAAGCAACATCCAGCCTGTGCTCAGATCCTGGGAATAGGACTGACCTACTGTATAAATAAGGCTCAGAGGCAACACCCAGAGACACCCGACACACACACACACACACACACACAGCTGCATAGGCTCCTATGGGAAAGTATTACAGCTCCGTTCATACTGTAAAACAGTCAACACAATATCAGGGTGGAAATCAGTCAGAGACACTTAAGAGAGTTTCTGGAAAATGTGTGTGTGTACAAAAGAAATGAATTGTATTCATGCAGTGTAAGGCTGCAGCACACACACACACACACACACACACACACACACTACTGTTATCTCTGCTGTGAGGGAGTTCCTCCTTTAAGTTCAGCCTGGTCGTTTCCTTGTGGTCGCCCAGAATATTAATCACTGTGTGTGAGTGTGTGTGTGTGTGTGTGTGTGTGTGTGTGTGTGTGTGTGTGTGTGTGTGTGTACCTGCTGCAGTGGTTTCCCTGGAAGGATGTGACGCATTAAAAAGATAAAGTGTGTGATCTCTGTTGTTGAATTCTGTGTGTGAACAGCGTGTGTGTGTGTGTTTCTGTCAGTAACCTCAGTTGTCTGTACATCAGTGTGAGAGAGGGTTTACAGAACAAACACAGCACAGCACAGCACACTGTCACCCACTACAAGAAAGACACTGACCACATGCTCTGCAGCCTACAGCTGCTCTGCATGTACATCACGTTTCATTCAAGTATTGTAGCTTTTGGGAAAGTAAATTACTGTTAAATTCAGATACGACTGGAAATAATGGATGAAAAGGGGAAATATGTTGGAGGAAGGAGTGAAGGAGTTAAAGCAGCCGGAGAAGGAAGGACTGGAAAAATGCAGGTAGAAGGAACTCGGTCCAAAATTCCTTTAATGCTGTTAATAGTTTGGAGCGTGTAGAAACTAGAAACTGAGGCACGACTCCAGTCCATCCCAGATCCTAATAGTTATAGAAAAAATCATGAGCAGACAAACAGACAGATACTTTAACAGAGAGGAATGAACATGACTGCAGGTGAAACAGTGGCAGGTTAGAGCCAGACTGAAGACATCACCACAGACATGTTGTCAGGTAAAGACGTCACATGATGTCCTGTAATTCATGGACTTGTTTAAGTACAAGCAACTGAAACTGTTTGACCTTTGTGGAAAAAAAAGATGGATTTGTTCACCTAAATTTAATTTAGCCAGCTAATGAAATGTCATACATTAATTGCATTGAATCAGTTGTATACTGTAATGAGACCTGTTACATACAGCTGCTTTTGATGCTTTTGATCAAGTGGAATGAAGATGTTTACAGCCTGGGACAATAAATGGTCTCTGTTTGTGAAAACTGTTAAAAAGTTTAAATTGTATCAAAATTCTAAAGTCATGTGAAAATGTAACAACTACAGTTTGTAGTTTACGAGTAAATTAAATGTAAATTGACCTGATCATGGCTCTGCACTGACTCATCCCAGACAACAGATGAAACAAATCACACATGATCAGTGTGGGTAATGTGCATAATGGAGAAACAGAAAGGTGTAAAGTCCGAAGCAACTTTGACAGGGGCCAAATCATTATGACAGACAACAGGGTCAGAGGATCTCAGGAGCATGAGGGATGCTCCCTGTCAGCTCTGGTCACAGCAAACCGTGAACCAGCAACAGGGTTTTTTGGAGGATAAGTCAGAACTGAGTGGCTCCAGTTTGTAATTTATAGAATTAAGAAAAATACAAATTAAATTTCTGCTGCTAAAACCTTAGTGCCTGATACTTCACAGATGCGAGTCAGTCAGAGCTGCTTCTGTTGCATGTGGAGGACCAGCAACATACCAGGCACATGGTCATAATGTCTGTGGCTCAGTGAACCCTCCAACCCTTCGTTTGGCAGAAAGCATCAAACATGTGACCATGACTGTGATGTCACACTGATCTACTGACATCACACTACAGGATTTCTGTGTGAGTCCTGAATCGTCTTGCAGTCTTAAAGAACATCCACGCTGCCACATGCAGCCTTAAACAGGCAAATCAAAGTGAGAACAAACAGATGGTTTTTGCTGGATTTAAACAATAAAATATCTGTTGTTTATCACGGGTCAACATATGTGTGAAATTCCTCACATAATTCAGCATCAGCGCTGGAATCAGCGTGAAACCTCCAAAGGTTGGTATGTGTTGTCCTGGTGCTGAGGAGGAGACTGAGGAGCTTTTAAGTGCTTTCACTCTTCCTCTCTCTGCTCTCACCTCCTCTGTCTTCTCCCGCCGACTCAGAGACAATAAGATCCAGCTGTGAGGTTGTAAAACCCTCTGGAACGTCACTAAAGAGGCAGCACTGCAAATGGCTTCAATTAGCCTGTCACATGCTAATAAAGCCGGTTAAAAAGAGGGACAACTGGCCAAGTCACACACACATGACCACAGAGTCACACACATGAACACACCGTCACACACACACTCACTTGTAAATGTAGAGAATCTCGATCAATCTGATTGGAGGATACAGACAGTGTACGTGAGCCTGTTTGGTGTGAGTCCCAGACAATGACATGCAAACAGTAACCACAAAAAACACAAAGACACACTCTCCAAGCTTACACACAACCCACATGAACATGTACATGCTGATACATATACTGTACGTACACGCACACACACACACACACACACACACACACACACACACACATGCAGACAGTTAATGTGTAAAAACACAATGAAACAGAGTGTGTGGTGGTTTCTGTTTTCACTCTGTAACACTCAACATCCACATTCATGCTGTCTGCAATCTGACACACACACACACACACACACACACACAAACACACACACAAACACCCAGAGATCTAAATCCATCAATCCTGAAACACACACACTTCACATCTGTCTGACAGAGCTTTAAACATCTGTATGTCTGTGAGCTGTTGTTCAGATATTGTCCTTGTTTCCAGATTTGTGATATAATAACATGTAAACACTTAGTTATTTATTTGGAGTGCAACTTTGTAAATCTTGCATGAATGCAGGTGACACAGTGAAGGGCCCTGATGATTTCAACAAATGTTAAAAAATGATACTAACCAGTACCATCAGAGGAAGTAGTAGGAAAACGACTGCAGCACATTTCTGAGATTAAAGTCAGAAATTCTTACCGTTGTAATTCAGAACAACAGATCAACAGATTTTTTTTTTCATGCAATATTAAAAGTAAACCACGACTTGTTCTTGAGAAACTAGTTTAATAATCATATTGTCTAAGGTCCAACAGATCAGGATGATTAAGCAGCACAGTGTGATGACAGTATAGCTATGGACATTTTCAGCTGTTAGCCCTCAATATGATGGGAAGTGTGTGTGAGTGTGTGTAAAAATGAACAGCAGCACAAACCTGTACAAAATTCCTGCTGTTTAACTTTAGACACTAGATTCATTCCTGATATGTGACATTAGTGTAAATACTCCTGTTAGTGATGACTGAGAAAAAAATGAAACATCACTGAAAGCAAACTCCATTAACAAACACAATAAGTAGTATGTAATTCAATAATCAAATGTATTTTCCATGCACTGTCATCAGTCTGTGTCTCAGATAAAATGCTGAAATGTTTAGTTTTAAAGTAAGAAAATATTATTGAAACTTCCTCTTACATTTAAACTGCACACATGAGTTTACATGTGTAGTAAAGGATCCACAGCTGTAACATAATCTGTTCAAAGGAAATTCTAGTGGCTGTGATATAATCCTCCATCATGTAGTTGACGAAAATATATCTTGCTTTTTTTTTTTTTTTTTGCCCTGCCCTGTCTGACAGGAAACCGGAAGCAGGGAGTATCCCGCTGTCTTTCCACCACCGATTGGTTCCCATCGTCACGACGGTGACATCAGCTGAAACAAAAAAAGCTCACATTCACCTCTGCTCCTGTTTTTCTAAAAGAGGATCTATTCTGCTTTCCCATGTTTTCTGTTGTAAGTACAGTTTTACAGTGTTGGGTGTTCATACTACACATGGGAGTTTGAAATCATGAAATAAAGTGAGAAAAGGTCTCAGACTGCAACCTGATGAAAACACTAGAAATCAGTTCAGAAGGTGAGATTTGTAACGTGGGAAATCCTCAACTTTTACCGAGCTTGTCCCAAAGATCATGGTTGTCATAGCAACTGAATGCCTTCACCAATTGTCCTCTACTGAATACTAATACATTTATTTATTTATTTCATGCACTGCAACTTAAAAATAACCACAGAGATACTGTACAGTCGTTAACATTTTACAAGCTACTTCAATATTTCCCAACAGAACAAAATAACATCCACCTCTCCTACCTGCTCCATTACATTAAAAACTTATATATTACATAAAAGTTATGCGGATCTTTCAGGAGGTGCTAGCTCTGATAATAATATGCTATAAGGTGGTGTATGGGGTATATTGTACTTTTTAGATATTTCTGTTGGCAATAAACTAGTAAATAATTTATTATTTGTAGCCTGATGCCACCAGACACAGGAGCTTGGAGGAGGAGGTGAGGATGTAGGGAGCATGTGCAGTTTGTCTTGATCAGGGAGTCGGACACGAATCCCTCGATCAGAAGCGAACAACGATTTCTGCTGAGATCTGAGTGTCGTCATGTTTTAACACCTCTTCTCTGACACTCTTTTCCTCCTCCAGCCTCGACTCGTCTGTGGATGCGTTGCTTGGCGAGCGCAGCTGTGCAGAGAGACTGATTGCAGAATCCAGCGATGATGAATAACACTAATGAGCTGAGAGGTTACAGAGTCCTTAAACTAAAGAAAGCACAGACGACATGAAGAGAGGGGAAATGAAGTGGACAGGGTGACATTTATTCATCATTGTGTCTCAGAGACTCAAACAGCAACAGTTCATGTAAATGTCTCCTTGCCACTTTAATGCTGACTGATGAAAACTCATTAGTTTCAAGTTCATGAGAAAGTTGAGAAAATGTTTTCTGGGACACAGACAGACGGCAGCGCAACACTTCAGAAGTAATTGGACTCTTGGTTATTAAATGTTTCTTGTGTTGCTCTGTGGCATTTCAAAAGAAAAGTCCCTGATGGTTGAAGTGAAGAACGTGCTTTGGGATGCAGGTGAACGTGTTTCCATGGAAACGGTCCAAAGAAGACTTGAGGACCAGAACCTCAACGGACTCAACACATGATGCAAACTCCAGGTGATCCTCGTCTGACTAAAGGAACAACAGTAAACATATGGACAAACCAGCCGAGAGGTGCATGTCCTCAACTAAGTCAATAACCTGATCTCCAGCTGACTAAGCTACATCCACCTGCTGAAGACCGAAGACAGAGAAACACACCAGGAACTGAAGACACAGACCTGATCAGCCCTGATGTCGGTGGTTTCACCTCCTGTCTCAGAAACACATCTGATTTTCACCTTTCCATCTGTTCAATTCAATTCATTCATTTATTCATCTTCAGGGGTCTGCTGGAGCCCATCCCAGAGACAGGGTGCACCCTGGACAGGTCACAAGCCTATCACCAACACATGAAGACAGACAACCATCTTTGTATTATTTTTTTATTTCTCATTGCTACAATTTAGTTACACAAAATTACACTTCACTCTCTGAACATATTTACAAGCCCCTAAACAATCCTACACATACTGTAACATGGACGTACAATATAGTGTGTAGAGGTTACAGAGTGGGGGCGCTGCCAGGGGTTGGGGGTCATGCCTTGCTCAAGGGCACCTCGGCAGTGCCCTGGAAGTGGGCTGTCACCTCTCCAGCTGCCAGTCCACGCTTGATACTTTGCGGGGTCTGGGACCTGAACCAGCGACCCTCCAGTTTCCAACCCAAGTCCCTACCTACCGAGCCTCTGCTGTCCTGGCAGACAACGCAGACCACCCATACTCACAGTCACACCAAGCATGTCTGTGGACTGTGGGAGGAAACCGGAGTGCCCGGAGAAAACCCACGCATGCACAGGGAGGACATGCAAACTCCACACAGAAAGGTCAGAGCTGAGATTCGAGGCGACAGCGCCAAACACTGCACCAACGTGTTGCCGTGCTTTAATTTGTATATACTGCCATATTACCATAAACATCCTCTCAAGACACAACACATAGTGAAGTCACATGTTATCTATTTCTTCCTTCAGATAAACTGTGAGCTATGAATCACCCATTTAAAAGTCAAATACACTTTAAAACTTTTATTTACAAACTGTTGTTGAACTTCGGTTTCTGATAAAGCTGCTACAAGCTAGTCAGTGAATGATATTTACTTTGTTTAATATGTCAAATAAAATAAAAGTATAATCACAAGCCTCAGTAAATATTTGCCTTATCTGTTTAAACTGTTTGTACTTCATGATCGGCTACTTAAAAATAATCTAAAATAAAATAATTAAAATAAGTTCAAATAATTTAGGTTAAATGACCAGACTACAATATCAAGGATCTTACGTGGTCAGTAATTCTGTCTTTTTCGGTGCATACAGACATTTCACAAGCCGTGGGTGGGAAATCATCATGCAGGTAAACACTGAATCATAACTAAGTCCTCAGATCATGTGACTTCAATCCAACATTTAAAAGTATTCTCATAACTTGTATTAAAACACAAAATAACAGTCTACATGGACAAAGACATGTACTCAATGTTATTTATTATATTTTGTCTTAAAAAAATTATGTTATTCTGTACTTCAGATAATATCAAAATCTGAAATTTTGATTACACTTTATTCACTCTTAAATGTCTAATATTGATTCAACTTTGATTTAATATTTAGTATGGAAAACCATTAAAGAACATAGCTAATTACCATATTTTCCGGACTATTTAGCGCACCTGTCTATAAGCCGCTATTGAATTTATTCAAACAGTTTCATGTGGTCCACTCTGACCGGGTCTGATGTGACGACGCTAAATGTATCGGCGGCGCGGAGCTTGCTAGCTTGTAAAAAGCTAACGAGCTTCGTGCCGCCGATACATGAGCCACACCGGTGTCAAAGCGTCAGAAAAAAGTAGCGACTTATAGTCCGGAAATTACGGTAATTGTTTCTTACATTTTAAAAGTTGAGAGAAAAATTACATAAAGAGAAGAAAACCCTCTAAAATTGACAAAGATGTATCCTGGGAGATAGAAGATAGTATTTAATTACGTTTCCAAAGTATCTGTGTCCATCTCTCCTTAAGCAGCATTAACACCTGAAACTCACCTGAAACATCTGATTGGAGCTCCACTGATGATGCTCAGACTTTGCTCTCCCTGCTTTCTGGAGAGGATCCCGGGTATATTTGTGCACTTTGTTGGTCGATCTCCCCACTAAAGGAGGAAATGATGGATTACTTTACAGCATCATCAGTGCCTCTGTATCCGCCTCATCATTCATGTGTCGCAGCAGCTGATGCTAACATGTGAATGGTGTGTGATGTGTTTGTGGGAGTGTTTACCTCCCAACAGAGTAACCAAGCACATGACTGAGACTTATGGCTTGGGAAACACACACACACACACACACACAAACACAAGCGCACGGTCATTTCTTCCACCGAACACTTCATCCTGGGAGTCCTGGAGATTTGGGAGTCGTGGAGATTTGGGAACCATTCAGACCATTCAGAACCAGCAGCCTTTATCCTCCTGTGTTTGTCAAGGTCCTTTTAAACAAATCCATTAGGACCAGGCGCCACAGCGTTAGACTGCCCAGCGTGGGCACAGATGGTCTGGACCGGTCTTCAACCACACACACACACACGAGCGCACACACACACACACACAGGTAGTGATGATCCAGACCCAGCAGGGCGTCGAGCTGTTGGAGACGATGGATGCTGAGGGTGGATGAAGCAGGTCAGCGAGGATGAAGATGCCAGGAGAGGAGAGTTTCCCACAGTGGGAGAAACACCACAGACACTGACTCATTTAACCAACAGGAACCAAAATACCACCGAGTCAGGGAAACACAGTCCAGCTCATGTGTAATCCTCTTTTTACTAAATAAATTAAATCACTGCTTCACTGATGTGGGACAGTTGAATTTTATTAAGGGTGCAGGTTATCTCTCATTTTTATAGCGGGGATAAAATACTTTCAGTGCATCAAAGAAGTTGATGTATTTAACGTTGAGCATATGTAAGTTTTTATTTTGTAATGATGCCAGACAGCAGCCAGCAGAATTGAAGTTCAACTGGTTCAGTGGTTCCATAGATTTATACAGAAATGGATGAAGTGAGCGTGACGCCACCCGTCAGATCTGCATTTGAACGTCGCCATGTTGGTTGTTTAAAGCCAGAAGTGACCATATTTGGATATGAAAGGAAGAGTGAGGAGGCGGGTCTAACCTTTGAATGCAAGGACACTGCACAATGTGAGAGACTTCAGCTGTGGTCTAATTGGAGAACAGAGCTGTCAATCAAGCTAACCACGCCCCGAAATCTTCCTCTATTTGATGCCTCATATTTACTAAATGATGAAATGATTTTCAGATGGACCACCAGGTCACTGAGAAGAAGAAAGAACTTTAGCTAATGACACCAGAAAAAAAGTATTGTCTGAGTATTTCATGATTGAAAATGATGATTTTTGAATTGAAATCATTTGGAGCCAGAGGTTTTTTTGGATCATCTAGTGGCCATCAGGAGTACTGCACTTTGTGGCCTCACTTTGGACCCCCACTTGCTTCATCCCTTTCTAGTCAATGAGTGGTTATTACTCCAAACTCTAAAGGCTGGAAATGAAGAAATAAACATATTTTGTATTTTAGAATTTTTTCTAATCTTTGGTCTTTTTATTTTGAAACGCTGTCTAACTTTATTAAACTCCATGCTTAGCACAGACTACAGAATTAACTATAGGCTATGTAGAGGCTCAGTTGTTCACTGTTCACTAGTCAAGAAGCAATATTTCAGGACAGTTTCTTGGATGATTTGAGTTTATTCTTTGTTTTTGTTTTTTTCATATTTGATCAGAGATGAGAGATTCAACAATCAGAGATTCAACAAAAAACAACAATGTCAAAAAGCTTTCCAGGACTGTAAAAGGTTTATTGCAGGTTTCCCTTGACATGTGGGAACCCTGACATCATTGATAGAAAAATACAAACCAAAGGAACACAGTGCAATATAAATCCATAATATAAAAAGTGAATTAAAATCAGTAAATTAAAAGTGCTTGTTAGTCAGTGGGAACTTCTATAAAACTCTTTTTGAGAATGAAACATCTAAATGTCCAATATAA
>OOFC01048289.1:30614-32470 GCA_900323345.1 Pseudochromis fuscus
GTGAAATCATGAAATTCTGAGACACTTTTTTTTTTTTCCCCCCAAGTGATTCTGATGAACTAAAATTAATCCTTGTTATCAGTGATCTGGTGGTCTATCTGAAAAAAAAAAAAAAAAAAATCATCATTATGCAGACATTAGGCTTCAAAAAGGGGAAGATTAGGGGTGTGGTTAGCGTGATTGACAAGCCTGGCGTCCAATGAGAGCAGCGCTGAAGACGAGTCTCATATATATACTTCGTGCAGGTTCAAGGATCAGACCCGCCTCCTCACTCCTCCCATCATATCCAAATATGGTCACTTCTGGCTCATGGGGACGTCCAAATACTGATCTCTGATGTCACGCTGATGAAGCTCATGAAAATTCTTCCTCACTGTTCTCTATTGTGCTGTTAATATAATCCGTAATACTGTTAATATTGTTAGCTTATTACAGTAACAATATATAAATGAGATCTTCGCCAAATAATAATTAACGCAGTTTTACACAGTTTTAAAATGTGTGAACCATCGACTCCTGTCACATGACTGGCTGATTTACACTGGGAAGTATTTTGACTTTGTCAGTATTAAAGTGGTTGTTGAGCTCGCAGACAGTGAAGCTTTAACACTGACCTCCGAAGTCAGTGTCATGTATTAAGATAGCACATTAGCAGAGTGGAGTGTTTTCATATTCCAGGGTCGTAGCTGTAAATCTGTCTACCAGGTGGCCTCTTCCTCATGTTTGGTTTACAGTGTGTGTGCATGTTGGAGTGTGTTACACAACACTGAAGCTTCAATCTTTTGGGTTAAAACCAACACACACACACACACACACACACACACACACACAGTTCAGCCTCATTAACTGTAATGACATCAGGTAAAACTCCTGAACATGAGACAGAGGGAGGGCAGACTGTCAGGGGTCCAGCTGCTTCTTATTCAGCTGCTACCCTCTGCACACGTGCAGCCTCCACCCAGCATCAACCTTATTACTACTACAACAACTCCACTTAACCTACAGCAGAGTTTATAACTCAGTATGTAGAAGTTTTTCATTAATACAATGCAATTGATTGTTTCATGCATTTTGGGTGATCGCATCACAAGTGGACATGTGTTCAGATTTGTATTTAACATCTCATCATGTCCTGACAACCACTTGCATCTGCATGTCACTATGGCAACGTCCAGTGGTGGACAAAGTACTCAACTTCAGTACAGTACAGTAATAGTCAAAGTACTGATACTCATGGTCAAATCTTACTCAACTACAAATAAAAGTTATTGGTCAAAATGTTACTCAAGTTAAAGTACTAAAGTACTTACCTTTAAAAACACTTAAGTATTCAAAAGTACATGCATTTAAAAATACTTAAATATTCAAAAGTACAAAGTAAAAGTACATTTTCTAATATCAGTACATTGCTGTATTGTTCTCAGTGCCCGAGTCAATCCCGACTATCGTGTGCTTCCTGTTAATGTGGTATTTTAATCTGAAAGTGCTTCAATGAAAAGAAAATACCTTCCTGCAGAGTGTGTATAATACTTTGTTGGTTGACTGTTCAGTCTTGCTTTTGTGTTTTCAAATTTCCCATCGAGAGGCTAACATGCTGTTTAGCTGTTTAGCACAACCACAAATCAGTGCTGTTTCCTGTCTTCCCTCTTTATTGTTCGGTTCCGCTGTCGGTCACTTCCTGCAGATTTGCGTGAAGGTAACTCTACCTGGACAAACTGCCTGAAACACATTGCAGCATAGACTGTATATAAAGTAAGTAACGACACACTTCCTGGGAATGTAGTGGAGTCCAAAGTACAATATTTACCTTTGAAATGTAGCGGAGTGACAGTAAGTACAGTACTCAAGTAAATGTA
>OOFC01048291.1:2435-18000 GCA_900323345.1 Pseudochromis fuscus
CCGGGTCTGATGTGATGATGCTAAATGTATCAAAAACCAACGAGCTTCGTGTCGCCAATACATGAGAAACACCTGTGTTTAAGTTCAAAGCGTCGGAAAAAGTAGCGGCTTATAGTCCGGAAAATACGGTACTGTACTTTCTGTCGCACCCACTAAGAAACATGTTTCGTACATATATATATAATCCACACCTGTCTATAAGCTGCAGGTGTCCACGTTGTAACATGGGATATTTACACAGAAAGATTTTTTTTTTTTACTTTTAATTAAAAATATGTTTTAGTAAAAATGGTAAATGGAGTACATATATATAGCACTTTCTTGACCTTAGCTAGCTCCCAAAGTGCTTTACAAGGCACCACATTCACCCATTCACACACACCAATGGCTACTGAGCTGCCCTGCAAGGATCTAGCCACCATTGGGAGCAGCTTGGGGTTCAGTGTCTTGCTCAAGGACACTTCGACATGTGGACAAGAGGAGTTGGGGATCAAACCCTCAATCTTACAATTCATAGGCGACCTGCTCTACCACCTGAGTCACAGCCACCGTGCTTGTAACACGGCTGGTTACACAGTATCCGACCAGAAAAGTCATGGATCACTATCTTCATCTTCCTCCTGCACTAAAACCACAAGTACACATTCAATCAGTTCTTCACGCTGTTGTCTCCAACGTCTCACCACATTGATGCCAAGCTTATGTGCAGCAGCTATTTCCTTCTTCGACAGACAGATCAATCACCTTGAACATGAAAGATGCATCATATGCACTTCATCGTGTGTTTTCCATGATGAGGGTGAAGCGCAAAATGACTTAAGAATTTAGTGTGAGTGTGTTTGTATTTATTCAGTTTCATTGATCCACTGTGACCTGCTCAGTAATTTCATGGGTGTGGTGTAAATGTATCGGTGGCACGAAGCTCATTAGCTTGTACCAGTGTTCAAGCTGCAGGGTTCAAAGTGTCAGAAAAAGTAGCGACCTATAGTCTGGAATTTACGGTAGTTTTTTTTCTTTTCCACATTTTGACTGTAGGAAATAAAGCCAGTGATACTGTACTTGGCAATAAGCCCGACCTCACTCAGCTCATCCTATAGATGTTGGCTGTTAGTCAGATTCTTTCACACCAAACTCACTAAACCATGTCTTTACAGACCTGGTTTCTTTGGATAACGTCATGTATCAGGCGTCAGATGTTTGCTTTGTCTGAAGGACAAACCTGAAAAGCGATGAAGTCCAGGATAATAACAACAACAGCAGCACATGCTGTGTGCAGAATGAATGAGCATGTAAACAGTGCTGCTGTTTAAATGTCTCAGAAACCAGTTCAGCAACATGTTGTTCAAACGATTAGTCAGGGAAATAATTTGTTGACTGACGTTTATGCATCAACTCATGGATGAAATACCAGTCGATGATGAAACATTGCCTCTTCATTTAAATTATCTAAGAAGAAAGGATTTGTTAGATTGAAGTTATTTCTCTCATTCAATCCATGATCTCAAAGTAAAATTTCTAAACTACTGTTTACTCTACAAAGTTTATTCAGTCATTTCAGGGTGAAGCCTCCTTCTAATGTTTCAAATAAGACAGCGAGTGAACATTAAAGTTCAAACTTAATGCTTCCTTTAACCATTTCAAAATAAAAGCCAAACAAAAAACTAGTGCTCCAGTTGACAGAAACCCTTTGTTTCTTAACATGACTTTTATTGTGAAATATTTGCAGTTGCATGTTTGAGCTCTTCACCCCCGTTTTTTTTTTCAACATGACCTTTATTTATTCATATTGAAAACAGCTCCAGCCATTGTTAAAATGAGATAAGATAATCCTTTATTTTATTATTTGAGACTATCAGTTTTGTACTTGAGGAAACGGGTTCAATTCAATTCAACTTTATTTATACTATCAGTCTATCAATCAATCAGTACATCAAAACACTTCTAGTGTTGCAAGGTCAGGGCCTTGCAACGGTGTCAAAGTCAGAGAGAGTGGGAAGGTTAAATTTGAAAAAAAAAAAAAAAGTTCATTAGCTAAGAAATTACCGTATTTTCTGGACTATAAGCCGCTACTTTTTTCCGATACTTTGAACTTAAACACCGGTGTTTCTCATGTATTGGAGGCACGAAGCTCGTTAGCTTTTTACAAGCTAGCAAGCTCCGTGCCGCCGATACATTTAGCCTCGTCACATCAGACCTGGTCAGAGTGGACCACATGAAACTGTTGGAATAAATTCAATAGTGGCTTATAGACAGGTGTGCTCAATAGTCCGGAAAATACGGTACTTGTGTGATAAAATGTAGAATTTGCATCATATCAGAGCTGCATGTTGACAACTGAAATTAGCTTTTCATTAAAGCCAGTATTGACGAGGGCAACAGCTGAGAGGCCAGTGTTCAACGGGCACATATATCCACACATATTACACAACTACAGTTACAGCTGCTTCACGTCCCTCTGTCTTCAGCTATAGATTCTCATGTCAAAGGTACAAGTGGAGCTAATTCAGAAGCACGGTCTCACAAAACAAAAAGAATTTCCATTGATGGAGGCTTGACCCACCTTTTCAACCCCACACCACACTGCACACTCCAGCATACAACCAGGATCAATAGGTCGAGAGGAGTAAATATTGTCAGTTGTCACTCAAGCTCGCGGGGCTTCTGGTGAAGGGGTGGAGAGTTCCCAGCCTTGAACAGAGAGTCCAGCTCTTATAACAGGCTGTGATGGACTTTTACCAGAGAGCTGCTTAAAGTGAACAAATGCCACATATCACTGTATAATTCCTGCATTTAAAGGGCATTGTGTTGGGTGTGAGGCATCAAACATCGACTTGTAGAATAACTGCGATGATGTTATTGAGGCCCGGGTGTGAGGTGGGGCGCTGCACCCTGTCCCCGAGGCCGCCTCAAACTGCTGATAACAACAAAAACAAATCAGCCCGGCAGCGGCGGTGGTGGCGGCGGCACTGCTGTAATGACAGAGGAGCTCCGAGAGGCAGAGATAAAGCCGCACCCTGGCTTTTTCATCTGTTTCCAACTAACCACCTCTCTGTGTCAACAAACACATTACACACAGCATTCCCCGACCCCGACGACCGCCCGGCTCTGTTAGCGGTAATGGTCGTTTTGGAGCCGGTGGAAAGCACAGAAACATCATCTAGAAGCTCAGGTGATGTTTGAACTAGATCGAAATACAGGAATATTAACCTGGAGCTGATTTAATTACAATTACACAAAACTAGAAAGTACTCAGAGAGAAACCTTCGTCAAGCTGTAACCCAGCTGTACTGATGGTGTAGACTGAACACTGTTGCCCTCCTGTGGCGAAACAGCAACACTAGCTTGTAATTTTTTTGTATCTTGGGAACTGCCCTCTGAAAAAATTTTCCTGACTCTGGTCTAGCCTGCTCCTGGTCTACTTGTATCCTGGACCAGCTTTCATTTACTATTCATTTGGCCTAAAAAAACAAAAACAAACAAGCAAAAAAAAAGACTGTTTCCATTAACCCGACCCTACCTAGCAAAACCTACCTAATGTTTTTTTTCCCGACGTATTTTTTCGTTAACCATTTAACCCTCAACATTTAGCCAGCGACAGACAGTAACATGTGTCAATCAAATTACCGTAATTCCTCAACAATTTACGCTAGCGACGACAGTTAGCTCGACCAGCTGATTCTGAAAGCCGACAATCAGAGCTTGTGTACACTACCGTAATGTAGGTAATATATACGGAGTGCTGCACATCACAGCATTACTCCTTTTACCTGCATTACCGTAAAGTATGTAATATATTCAAAATGCTCCACTTGTGAATTCCAAAATACATGTATGACGTTTTCCAGTACTAAAATAAAACAAGAATTGGTATCAACATTTATTTGCAAAATGACACACATGTTTAAATTTGTGGATAATCTGGATCCATGACTAACCCTGTGTCAGGTTTGCATCTTCACTCTTGCTGCTCTACTCAGCATAAAAACAAACCTCTGACAATCACACTGTCAGCACCTGCAACAAGCTAGTGAACATAGCAGCGCAGTTAGCATCCAAACACACAGATACACCAGGAGCTGTAGAGGCTGAACAAGCTAAAAGCAGAGTGAACACTGGGCTCACTGTTCAGTCAAAGATGTGAATCCAAATCAAAGTTAATGTCGTCGTGCATCTGTGAGTAAATAGGCGACCCTTTGCTAACAAGCTCTGATTGACAACTGAATTACTCTCATCAGAGCTGAGTAACATTATTCCAGTGCAACACTTAAATGACTGAAACTTTCATTATCTCCGGGTTGAAGGGGCAGATCACTAAATGCAGCAATCAAAGCCTCTAACAGCGTCCAATCCATCACGGCAAAATTACTCAAAGCCGGCCACGTGAGTGCTCACAATTTGAATTGCACAGTTAACATCGAGCCGTCAATTTAATTCAGGGTATTTGCGACTGCATGCCAACACGACACTGCAGAGAGAAAAGCCCATCAGGGTTGTAACGGCGATGGAGAGCTTTCATCAAGTGATGAGGGGCCGTGCAGCTCCTCGCACTCATCATCAGCACATGCAAATCCAAGCAGGAAACTGGTACTTGTATTTGGCCTCTGAGGTTCTCATCATCAACCTCTTCTTACACATGAGCTGCAGGGAAAACAGCCTCATGTATTCACTACAGCCCAGCAGGCGGGGGACAGGATGTAAGGGACTGTGAGCTGTGTGGCTCTGTGCAGTGATGTGGAATATCAACAAGGTTTTTGTTTTCTGGTTGAGCGGGCAGCGTCTTTACATCAGGATGTCGGCTTTCTGACTCAGTGCAAGTTAGGTTTCACTTTCTGACGTATCAGGCGTCGGGGGAAAGTACGACTTAATCCTCACCTGGACCGACCTCTGCTTAACAACCACTTGTTAGGTCCACATCCGTGACGTATTCCTGTGATGCTGTCGCCATCACACACAACGGTTCAACTTGTGGACTGTTCGGATGTCATTAAAGAAAAATGGACTGGACAGAGGCTGATTATAAACGGAGTCTGGACTTGATGGCTGATCAGGTCCAGGTGAGCTCAGTCGGTGTTTACAGTCAACAGATAAACTCATTAATTCATTTTTACAGCAATTCTTGGGCATGTTTGAAAATAAAAAGCTCATACAACTGAGAAATGGATTTCTGAGGCTGAAGTCCCCCATCATGGATGACTTCATGGAGGAAAAAAGAGGAGGCTTCTGATTGGTTGGAATGCTCTGACATCATATGGGCTCAGCACATGGAAGCTACACATAGTGGGTTGGACTGCAGAAGCACTGGGGATGGTGATACATGATTGGCTGTTGTCGCAACAGAATCTACAACAACTCTAATGTAGTGAAGAGCACCATCAGCCCGGTTAGCTCAGTTAGTCGAGCATTGGTCTCCAAATCATGGAGTCGTGAGTTCGAGTCTCACGTTGGTTGTGATGTTTTAATATGGGGGGGGCAGTGGCTCAGTGGGTTGGGACTTGGGTTGGGAGGGTCCCCAGTTCAAGTCCCAGCCTGGACAAAATACGGAGTGTGGACTGGTGGCTGGAGAGGGGCCGGTCCACCTCAAGGGCTCTGCCGACCCCCCCAACTGCTCCAGGGTGCACTGGATCAATGGCGGTGCCCTCACCCTACCCACTCTCTATGCATGTCATGGGTGTGTGTGTGTGTTTGCAGGGTGTAAATGCCATTTCATTGTGTGTTTGTATTGTGTGCAGCTGCTACAATGACACAATAAAGCTTGTTTTATTAGGTAGTATTAATATTAACACCAGTGGAAATTCAGCCTTGAGCCCAAGTGATGTCATCCATCATGGCTGCTCAGGAGTAGACTGTAGGACTGTAGGACTGCCACACAAAAACACTCACAACTTTCTCATACATGGTCAAACATGTCTAAACTTTTAAATTCTTATGTCCTCTCGATTATAAGTTGTCACATTATGTATGTATTTATGTTCCAGTTTCTACTCCTTTTATTATTTGATACTGATGCTGGGGCTCTGTTGGCATGGAAACGATAAACAGATACAAGAAGAGAAATGACAATAAAGATGTAAACTCTTATTATTTTAATTAACTAATATGTATTATGTATATTAGATGAATATGCAACTATTACCCAGTCCTTAGGTGTGTGTCTCTCTCAGACTATGAACAACTAGAATCTGCTTGAGCTGGTGAACACAGTTGAAGTTAAGCGTGTACTCAGCTTCATCTCCCTACAAACCTCACCAATCCTAAGCTTCTTCTTCTCCTCTTAACTATTTTATGCATACAAGGTGCAGCTGAATGTCAACATCCAGACAGCACCAGGTTGTCTGATGAATAAAAGATAAGCTTGTCTCATTTCTCTGCCGGCGGTCGACCCCATCAATATTACATCTGAACGAGATTTTAAAGCAAACAAGCCATTAAAAGGCACCAGCATAATACGACTCAGCTGTATTTTCAGACAGAAAAACACAAAACAATGCAGCATTGACTTGGGTGGGATGATTTTTGCATCGCTCTGCTCGGGAAACCTCACGGGAATCAGTCGGAGCCAAGAAAAATGTTTGCAGTTTGTCACGGGGCAGGGCTCATATAGGTGGTGAATAAGGAGCCCGGCCAAATATGTGCATGTGTGAAGTGGAGAAAAAGGGGCAAGTGAGTTTTGTTCGGTTCCCATAAGCGCTTTGTACTGAGAACAAAGCCGACAACAGTTGACTGGCGGCGTGTGATGTCATCAGCGCCGAGTGTATATTTCAGTCTCATCTAATAATAAAAAAGAGCAACGTTTGTGTGGCAGCCGCACAGAACCACTTTCAGACTTAATTTCCCCAACAGGATTTTCAGCTTCGCAAATTTTGATGTTTCTGAAAGCAACTCCACTTCTTCTTATTATCTGCGTCCAACATAAGGAGTTAATCTACTGTGTCTGCACAAAGAAGCAACGTTGCATTTGTGGCGTTCAGTTCTTTATTTTATTAATCCTGCTGAACCACAACGTAGGCAGGTTTCCCACTCAGTTGAAGACATGGTTTCCCTGGGATTTAAAGGTTGCTGTGACCCATGACAACCACTGTACACTATACCAAATACTGTCATAAAAAATACTACAGTATAGAATTTTATAGTTTAATATGTGGTAAAATAAAACGAACATTGTGTCCTAGAGAAGAGTAGAGTAAGTATTCACACTACTGAGATCCTGATCTTTATTATTAGTAGTGTGACTTTCAACTTTCAAATAAAACATTGAGATTATTAATTAAGAGCATTTAATCATCTCTAAAGTATTTCTTCTTTCTTTAAACTTGTTTTCTTTCTCTGTTTGATCAGCTCTTTGTCATATATTCAGCATTTTCCAATATTTATTTATAATGAAATTCTTTACATCCTCCATTTTTAAACAACTTTAACTTTGTTTATCCTTTGTAACAACTTTAATAAATGATTTCATCTCCCAGTATTTATATTGCATTTAGTAAGAGCTGCTTTCTGTGATATTTTACTTATTTCTCTTATTTTTTCTGACAGTTTTGCAGGACTGAACAACAGCTGTGAGTTTAATTTTGTAAGGTATAATTTAACATATGTGCTTTTCATATTTTTACAATTCTGAAGGTGTGGTTGATCACATGTTTACAGCAGTACAAATATATATAGGAAATTAGAAGTTTTATTTCAAGAACTGCAACTTTTCCCTGCAAGATGTGCACTTTCTTCACTATTTACTTGGTTTTTTTTGCCGTTAAGCAACGTCAAATAACTTTTCCTCTGCAGTGACGTCCTAATACTGTGGAACTAAAGGCTTGTTTATTTTAATGCATAACTTGGTTAATCCGGAGCAAAGTTTATCAAGGCCTGTGTGGCAGGGCGGCCAAGCTGCTCGCCAAGTGAACTGTTGAAACCCTGCTGGCTATTGTGGGACATTTAGTGACTTTGTGTATTGTAGCTGCAAAAGTGACCTGAGCTGACTGCGTTGTATGCCCTCATTCACAGAGATGCTGGCGTCTTGTAATAAAGTTATAAAAAAGCTGAATGTACGAAATCCAGATGTCGACCCACTGCAGCTACAGAAAATTGAGTAAAGAACATTTGAACAACTACACAAACCAAAGGAGGGAAGGCTCCACAATTCAAATGAAACACCGTGGATGTGATGTGAATATGTGCTAATAAAATGTCACACTTCACCAGTAATGAGACGCTATATCCAGAATGTTTTCCTGCTTTCTGCCAGCAGCTTCACGATGGGCTCGGTGCCATGTTCAGGACAATAATGTTGATTTCATGCAGATAAACAACACAGAAATAGGAAATGTCACACACACACACAACCACACACACACACACACAGTGACTGCATTTCAAAAGCACAGCCTCTGAATGTTTCTGGAGAGTGTTCAGATGTCGTGATTGCTTACCAATGCAACAGCAGAGCTGTGTGCATGCCAATGTAACAGCAGACCTGCCAACATAGTGTTGACAGAAGGCTGTGTAAAGCCAGTAGCAGAGTAACTTGAGTCACCCGGTCGCCCTTTTTGTTTTTAAAGGCGCTGCCACCTGATCACATGTTCTCACCTCAGCTGGTGTTGTAGTCGTCGCCGTCACCTTAAATCACTCGGAAACTGAAGTGTGTCGACGCTGGGATGGGATAAAGACTAACCGGAGGAAAAAAAAACAAGTGCAAAACATGCATAGTGATGCCCCGATAATCCTGCTACACCTCCTACGGCTGGACCTGCTACTGTTGACCAAAACTAAATTGATTCCCTCGCCTACTGCTCAAAGCAGAGGAGGGAAAAATAATTCAATACTCTCTCACACTCAGTGTTTGGCTTTCAGCAGCACTCGGCCTGCTGCTGCAGGTTCCTCGGGCCCCGCGGTGCCTCTGAGGGGGAGAAACAGGGAGGGAGGGAGGGTGAGGAAGAGCTCTGAGTGTTGGAGAGCTGCATGAATTTACCAGAGACTGTTCCGGTGTCTATTGGCTCCTCGTTATAGATCCTCCTCAGCCGTCCCCTGAGATCCTCCACCACTTCCACGTGCTCTTTTTTTGGAGTGGGGGATCTGCTCAATATTATAATCACAGCAGGATCTAAATGGCACTGGAGACTCTAGCAGTGGATATGGATTGTTTCAGCAATGCAAAGTCTCTGCTGTGCCCAGAGCCAAACGGAGGGAGAGCATACGTTTGGACACAAAGAAATCTATTTTAATGAGTGTAGGCTGAGGAGGAACGTAAACAGCCGCTCCTAGCAGCCTTCAGCTATAAACAATACTGAGACTGTGAGCATCATTTACACTATACGTCAATAAAGCTATATGCAGTGGCATGCAAACGAAAAGTATGTCCCCCTGGTCTCTGTTAGCGTGATAGGCGAGTGAAATATATGACCTGAATACCAAAATGCATAACAGGCCGGGAGCAGTGGCAGCAGTACTGTAGTGGTCCAGGGGGAGCTGAGCCGGCTGTTTGCCAGTCGACCTACATCCCTGCATCCCTACCCTCACCTGGGGTCATGAACTTTGGGTAATGGCCGCAGGCATAGGCGTAGAATTGGGTGTGGACCCTGGGGACGTGGACCCTGGGGACGTGGACCCTGGGGACGTGGACCCTGGGGACGTGTCCCCACCGATCTCAAACGATGGGTGAAATGTCCCCACCAAGGTTAAGGGTGAAGGAAAAAAAATGCGAATCATGCGGTGCACAAAGGGTCAAACCCTCCCTGAGTTCAGCACCGACGTCCCAAATAATCTTTGAGACTTGTCTGTGTTTTGGTTTTGCTTTCCAGTGTTGCAGGTGCAGTCAGGTAAGACAAGAATGTCCAAATCAAACCTATGCCCTTGGCTGCAGGGAAAACATCAAGCGGCTGAAATGGGTTTCCTTCCCTGGGTGGCAGTCCTCACTCCTGCATAGACCGCATTGAGAGGATCCAGTTGAGGTGGTCTGGGTATCTGATCAGGATGATGCCCCCTGATTACCTCCCGTTGGAAGCTTACCAGGTACGACCAACTGGGTGCTGGACTCGCTGGAGGGATTTTATCTCCGAAGTGGCCTGGGAGCTGCTGGGGATACCCCGGGATCTTGACTGCTAGGTCCGTCTGGGTTGTGGTGGCAGCAAGGGGGCAAGCCCAGACATTCATGGACAACTTCTTCCAGCTTTGTCTCAGGAGATCCAAGACCAACTGGGAGATATAATCCCTCCTGACCTAATCTCTGGGTCTCCTGCTATGTCTGGTAAACCTCCAGCGGGGGGGCAACCAGCCGGCATCATCCTGATCACCACAAAACTGGATCCTCTCGATGTGGAGGAGCAGCAGCACTACTCTGAGCTCACAGAGATACCCGCCACCCAGCAAAGAAAACACAGTTCAACCACTTGTATCCACGACCTTATGCGTTTCATCATGACCCACATAAGCATAAGTGAGTGTAGGGATGTAGACCGGTACCTTCAAACCAGTAAAGCAGTACTTTTACTTACTGCCCCCAGCCTGTTGTCAATCTCCCCTCTTCACTCGCTTGTGAACAAGACCCTGAGATACCTGAACTCCTCCACTTGGGGGGTAGGTTTCAAAATAACCAAAATGAAAAAGGGCTAAACATTTGGCACCCTGCAACGCCAGTAATTAGCTTGTAAACACAGTTTGTCAGGAGCAAAGGGTCTTTTCAAGTCTTGTTCAGGGGATTTTCACGTCCATGTAAACACCACTTGTTCAATAAGATTCAGTTTTTCTTGCACTGATCCTCTGAGGTCTATCCACAGATTTTAGAGGATGTATTTTCACCTGTGTTTCCTGAAGGTATCCACTGTGGGGTTGAGGGTGTGTTTGGGATGATAATCCTGTTGTTGGGGTAGGTGTTAGGCCCTTTGCTTTTCATCTGTAGCTTTTCTACAGACCCAGTGTGAATGCTTGCTTGCAGAATTTAATGAAATCCATTCATTTTTCTACCAGTGAAACGCTGCCTGTGCCACAGGCTGTAATAAAATCCTAAAGCATCATCGATCAATCGTAGTGCTGAACATTTGGTGAGGTCTTGTTTAGTTCTGCTCCCCTATTCCTCCAATACCTCCGCTCATTGTGGCAAATAAACTATTTTAACTTCATTAGTCGACTTTGGGACTAATGAAAATGCCTCAGACTTTAGATGCTGACTTCAGTGGCGACGATGTGGGAGAGGTTTTGATGCCTCTTCGATGACGATCACATTTGTGCACCAGAGCAGAGCAGCTCCACTCCAGAGTCTACGAAATCTTTCTAAATGTCTTTTGCCATAAAACTGAGTTTGATTTCCCTTTGTAGCCATTCAATGAGCATTTCTCTCAGAAAGCTGTCTTTCAGATTTCAACATCAGCTTCACCACTCCTGCAATTTACCCTATGAACCCAGGAAACACAATCTGAAAAGCTATTGAGACATTATTCAGATTTTAGAGCATTGCATAAATCAAATGTGCAAAGTACAGCTAATGTGAAACTTAAATGCTGCATAAATGAGTGAAGAAAAGTATCCACTTTAGTAAGTTGCATATTCATCAACACAGTAAAAGACTCATTGTTATATCTTGTTTAACTTTGGTGACATATACTTTATTGCTTCTCGGTGAAATCGTTCATCTTATACATTTTATATAAACTGCTTCATGTAGCTGCAATAGGGACGAAATAAATGTTAATGTGTGTGTATGCATCCTTCATATTTATGGAAACCACACGACGATGCTAAAAGCTCCTGTGTTCACATTAGCAACAGCGGCGTATACGTCGGTCACTCGGTGTCCGGCTGTGAAGTCCTGCACTTTTATGGTGAGAGGCCCCAGTTCGAGTCAAGCAGCAGAGGTACAGTAGGTAAATAAAGCACTCGTTACAATCAATTACATAACAGCTACACATAAGATGTTGTAACCATGGCGACTCCGAGAGGAAGCTGCTGTAAATGATTTGAGTGAAGCCATCAGTCTGCATGGCAGCTCGGGGTTTTTTTCTGTCTTTAATGGAGGAGGAGGGAGCGAGGCTGGTGTTGGTGGAGCAGAGAGCAGCGGGAGCTTTTCCCTGGAGCTCGGCCCACACAGGGGACAGCAAGAGACAGAGGAATTACTGTGTCTAAGCCCCACTGGAAATAATTTCCCACACTCCAGAGGTCTTTTTTTCCTACCCGCCCCCCAAAAGAGGAACCCACGAGAGAAAAAAAAACACCACATTTCCAGGAAGAGCATTTGGGATGGTTGTATCTGCAGCAGCATCACCTCTTTTACTCGTGCTGCAAATGATGCTGTCAGGAGGGTGGAGGAGGATGGATGGTTACAGTCGGTGTTTCGCATAAAAATGTATCGTAAATTATCTGTTTTCCAGCCACAAGTGTTTATACCTGTGCTGAGCTGCCACAACTAAACGTATTACACAAATCCCTTCAGCTGTGTAGTAGTGAGACGCTCCAAATCAAACAAATGGAGACAGATATGTAGAGGAAGAGTATTCATGGTGTATCCACAGTGTGTCGGCCATTGGTTTGAAGCTAGAGGTTTGGTAAATGGACGGCACTTGTATAGCGTCTTTTCACCTTTGCTTGGGTCTCATGGTGCTTTACATCTGCTTCACATTTGCCCGTTGGCGTCTTTTTTTTAATGAATATAAATGTATTTTCAGATGGACTACCAGTGTCCTCATGAAATACTGAAAAAAAAGACGATTTCGGAATTGAAGTTGAGGTGTTTCGTCATTTGAACATGTTGGTTGTTTGAAACAGAAGTGGACATGAAAGTAGGAGAGTAGGCGGGTCTGACCCTTGAACCCGAGGACAACGTGAATGAACCTCCAAACCACCTGTAAATCATTGGAGACCAGACCTGTCAATCAAACTAACCCCTCCCCTAAATCTTCCTCTGTTTAAAGCCTGATATCTTCATAGTGATGGAGTGATTTTTAGATGGACCAGCTCACTGAGAAGAAGAGTTGACTTTAACTAATGACATCAGAATTAAAATTTATCCAACTGTCCAGCATCTAGTGGCCATTGGTGGTATTGCACTTTGGCTTCATCCATCTTTAATTTTCACAGTTCATGATCCAGACTTAGATGTGAAACTTTTCTAAACATCTTAATAGGCCTGTCACGATAAACAATTTTGCTGGACCATAAATTATCCCACAAATTATTGCGATAAACTGTAATATTGCAGTTTTGATATAATTTTTCAACTAATATAATAATAATGGTATAATAATGTGTTTTCTGTTTTATCCTTTTCAAAATGAAAACAAATAAATAAAAATTTGTTTGTTTTTCAATATCCTGTTTGTTAACACAGATCAAATAAGGAAAGTTTAAATACTGGCCACAGGCAGATTTAGATTTTATCGTTTAAATTGTCCGATCTACCTGGAAGTTCTGTTGTCTGTGTTTTCACCACAGCACAATAATTTATAATTGTATACAAAATAATCGCAGATAATAATTTTTGTCTCAATTAATCATCGTGAAATTAATTGATTTATTGATTATCGCGACAGGTCTACATCTTAAAAACACCTCTACGCATCGTTTCCATGAGTGAAGCACAAAAACTTGAAATATTTGTATCGCTTTCTTTGAGGAAAGCGAGCTGGAGTCATGAGATGCCAGTTGGCACCAACCTCTTTTTTCTCGCCACGTTCTGGCAAAGTCAAAACTTGAAACAAGTCGTGCCACAGTTCCAGGTAAAAACAAGGTGGTGCATGCTCGTCCCTCAGGGAGTCCTCATTAATCATGTGAAATGTCATTTTAACAGTTCAGTTTTCTCTTTTCCACCAATGCCAACTGCTTCTTCACCACACAGCATGCCAACCCTAAAAGAGGGCTTTGAACCGACAAACATCTTGTTGGATATGCGACAACTCAACGGCAGAGTGAAAATTGTCTCCACGGGTTGCTGAATATTTCTAATTGATGGAAAAATCTCCAAAATCTTCCAAGTATAAACAGATATTCTTCCAAAAATACAACCCTGGGAACGGGAATTAAAAAAAAACCACCACACAAGTTGTTTGACTGGACATTTCTGGCCACAAATACAACTCAACTCCCAGAGGATGATTGGGAAATCTAGACAATGGTTATTGAGAAGTTTAGATGCCCTGCCCAGCGGAGAGATTAATGCTCTTTTTATTTTTAGACACCAGAAAGAAACACCACGATGCAGGAAATGAGTCCAACCTGCCAGTCGCACCGCTCTCCTGGCAGGCTGGTCTTTATTTTTTCTATCTCTGCTCCACTTTGTTGCTTTTTCACACACTGAGATTTTTACAAACTGCGTTGCCACGGCCCCCGAGGGGGAAAACAGCTGAGAACAGAATGTGAATTCATCCACGTCTGACAAACACACCGGGAGAAACTCGTGCTGCGGCGCAAAGTTGCCCCGACATGCCTGCTCGATGTACTTCCGGCTTCCTCTTCAGCCCAATTCACTCAAACAAGAGAGATTTGTAGTGATGCCAAGTAAACACTGTTTCAACCTCATCTCAGCTGCTTGTCTTGATAAGAGCTGAGGAACAGTTGTTTGCTGCGCTCGGCAGGAACCAGAGCAAAAAAATCCACCTGAACGCCCCGAAAAGCTGAGGAGACAAATGTTTTCACCTGAAGCAGAAACATCACAAACCGACGTGGTTGAAAGAAATCTCCTTCAGTGATTTCTCGGTATTTTTGGAGCAGTTCCTGGAAAAACTGCAACAGTTACTTAACGATGTGGTGTGAGGATGTCAGGGGTATAAAGTATGTGTGAAGGATTATTTGACTTTGGATTTTGTGTTAACATTCATGTTAACCAGAGGATGAATACTAATTAGTTTCACTTCCTGCACTACCGACATTGTCTCGCACTCATGAGATAAATTAAAATCTACAAGATGGACTGACGTAAAATTCAGACATTAGCATCATTTAATTGAACTGGATGGTTTTGTCCAATTATCACCAGTATGTTGTGTGTTCTCACTGGTAAAGTGGCAACAAAACACAACTTAAAACCTCAATTGACCTTTCGCAAAAGCTCCGCCCCCCTTAGTTACTGTTGCTAGTCCGTCAAGCTAGGTGGCTCCGATGGCACAAGCCATGATGGGAAGATGTGTATCGGTGGGTGTTAGTGATTTATTTTTTGGGTGAAAATAGCCAATATTATTTTATTTGTATTTCAACTCAAATATTACTGGCGTTTAGTGTTAAGTCTACCCTTTTTTTGGTGGCTTTCAACAGCCTCCGAGCTGCTCCCTTGTCTGGTTCAACACTTGTACAGCAAGCACAGGATTGGGATACTCTGGAGAAGGGTGTCCGTTCACAAAATGCTATATGAAAAATGAAAGCAAGATCATCTCAAGGCGCTTATCTGGACGCTATATTTACAAAAAGTGACGAAGCATAGCGTTAATGTGAGCTCCCAGCATTGAGACAAACACAACAGCTCGCGTAAGAGTTAACTATCATTAGCGACTGAACAACCTTAACTTAGATGGTAACGTTATGGCAATGACATTCTAGTAACATATAATATTCCTTAATAGTAAATACAATAACTTTGATATCCAGTTTTGTG
>OOFC01048292.1:0-22037 GCA_900323345.1 Pseudochromis fuscus
TGGTTAATTATGTCTACCGTAGTCAGGGGGTGTATATTGTGATTGCACTAACGTTTGATTTACCGTCGCGGTATCAGACTGTTTCTTTTACTGAATCAGGGAAAAGTTCCCTCCACGTTTGTGATGCACTAACTACGTGATAAAAAGTTACACTACCTGTTGTACCTTGCTGTTGGTAAAAGATAAAACTACGTAACTGACGTTACCTCGGAGAAAAAAATAAAACAGCTGTTCATGTAGCTTTGAACTGTGACAAATGGAGTTGGAAATACATTGTTTTCAACGAAGGCAGCACAAATACCGGTAAGAGCTACCGGTACGTACGGTACTGTATTGTGAATGTACTAGCTTGTTTTGGAGTGAACGGAGTTGTCAGAACGTTGGTTTGTTTTCTATGAATAAAGTTTGACTGACTGACTTATCTGACTGTTTTGTTGACATTCACTTTAGTGCAGCTTCATCTAGATGGATGATAACACAACCCCAGACACTACAGTAGTTTCTATTCTATGCTCCTTATAATGCGGTGCACCTTATATATGAAAACAGTTTTTAAAACCACTCCTAAACAAATAGTTATTGGACCCAACCAGACCTTAATGAGAAAAGCAAAAGTGGTGGTCTGACTTTGTAATGGTATTCTGTTTATTACTGAAAATTTAAAAACACTTGGAAATTCGATCACCATTTCTTTTTAATTGCTCATAACAAATCACCGAACACATAACACATTGCGAATCAAGTCATACATTTGAGGTTTGGATGAGGTGTGCACTGCAGTTTTACTGTATCATTACTCTTTTTCTCACACGCCAAGAGCATTCGAGATGTTAAAAAGACTCTAAAGCCTGCGTGTTTATTCGCCTGCTGTTTGCCTCTTCTCTTACAGGAAAATGGAAACAGATATGCCAAAGTCAGCTGGAGGTACTCCCAAGCCCACAATGCCATCCTGGGCCCCTCTGGTGAGCTGCTGACTGAGGATGACCTCATCTATCTGGAGCAGCAGATTGCCAACGTCTCCATGCAGAGGAACTGTGAGGGCTACGAGCTGGAGCTGGCTCGTCTGGCCGAGGAGCTCAGGCACATCCTGCCAGCCCCCATAGTCAACATCACTGTCAACACACAGTTCAGAAACTTCACGAGTCAAGTTCCCCTACCTGTGTGGTGCGGTCGTATCTCGGGCATCGTGAAGAGCATGTCCCTCCTCATGACCAACCTGACAGACCAGCCCTACTGCAAGATGCCCAACACTGACCTGATCACCGTGTTTTCCCAGACTCCAGACAGACAGAACTCCACCAGGGGACGCAGGGAGAGGATAGAGGATGAAATCCAGCAATTTGGGGTGTCTGTGAGGACTCTGAAGTCGAACTTTGAGACACAAAACTCAGCTCTGGCAGTTGAGCCAGAGGAGGAGGTCGTGTTAAGTTCTTCCACACAGCTCGAGGTCGCCGAGTCAGATAAACATCCGAAAGTGTTGATACCGACCCCGGAAACCGACCAGAACAGTGACTCCGGCATCGACTATGATGAAAATGTTGCGGATGTTCTGGAGACCACCAGTCTCAGAAAGGAGCGTATCGTGGTTCTGTTTCTAGGCCACTGGAAGAAATCTGCGTACACTGTGACGCTGAAGAGCAAGGACGCAGCCGAGAGGAAGATGAGCGGTGGAAACACGGGGATCGGTGACAAATCTGGTTCTGGTCGTAGACAAAGCGTGGAGAGCGCCCAGTCGAAGATGATGAACAGTTCCCTGGGACATTTCTTCAAGCAGAGGAGTGCTGTCAACAAGATGCTAGGAAACTGGAGGAACATGATCTCCAGTGTCCCGTCCAGACAGATCCGCAGGTAGGGCTGCAGGACTTTCTATAACTCACCATCATTTCAAATGCACAGCTGAATCTGTTTGCTCTAGGTGGCACTCATCAGAGGTGTTGACTTCACCTGCACTACTCAAGCTGTGCCAGTTTCATATGCCAAATATTATTAAATAAAACCATTTGCTCCAATTGACCTAATTTTTTCAATCATGAAATACTCAGTCAATCCATCTTTTCCACAAGTCATTCTGATGTCATTAGCTAAAGTCAACTCTTCTTATCAATAATCTGGTGGTCCAAATGAAATGAAGTAGATAGTAGGTTTTAAAAAAACTAATATTTAGGGGCGAGGTTAGTCTGATCGACAGGTCTAGTCTCCATTGAGACCAGTTCAGATCTTGAGTCTCATCCACACATTAGGCAGTGACCTCAGGTTTAAAGGTCAGATCGGCCTCATCACTCCTCCCTTCATATCCAATATGGTCACTTCTGTCTCCAAGCAACCAATATCGTGACATTCTAATGTCGAACTCCATGCTTCAAAATGTGATTCCACCAACCAAATGGTAATGTCCCATTAGCTCATTAGCTTTGTGCATTCACTCTATGGCTGTATGGCACACTCAACTTGTCAGCCAAGTTTTGATTTTGTGATCAAACCCTTTTTAACAAACACACTCTGATCAACTGTACATTACAAGCTAGCAACACACAGCAGTTAGTGACAAGCTAACTAGCTAGTAGTGTGAGGTAATGACTCACTACAACTACCTGCAGTTGGTGACTAGCTGCAAAAAGATTATCATTAAGCTAGTGAACTTTTTTGTAGGGCGTGGTTGAGATAAAAGACGTCCAAATTACTGACTTTGTAATCTAGAAAATAGCACTGTTAGCTTATTGATTTACTCTGTCCCCCAGTACAAAACAAAAGAAAAATGAAAAGTAGAAAATTAAATCAGAAAATTAAAGTAAGTTTCTCTAACTTGGAACAATGTTACTTTTCTAAAATTACAAGTTTTAACAAAGTGTTGAGTCCTATCACTAAATCTAGCTGAAACAATAATAGACACTTATAGATAATGTAAAAAATGTAATATTGATAATAGGTTTAGGTGATTTATCAAAGCTTGAGAGTCTATAGCCACGCTAGCAACTAGCAGTGCTATGAGGGTATACTAAAGCACAGCTGTGCTTTGAGCTGTGCTAGTGTTAGCATGCTGACATGCTCACACTGCTAATATGCAGAAGTTTACTGTGTTCACCATCCTACAATCAACATATCACCGTTGCCATAATCTTGTTGTTTCAAAAATTAATGAATTGAGCTCAATTAATAGTTATTGGAACATCTAAGTTATTTGAAAGCATCTTGAAGCTCCACACAAGATGTCATGGCAGTCCATCCAATCAGTGTTTGTAGTAAGGCGTATTGACATTGCAATCCCTGGACACAGTAACATAGTAAGAAGCATCACATATCTGACAGATGAAATGTGGGATTTGTTGCTTTCTTTTGCGTGTGTATGTCTTTAAATTCTGTATTTGGAGGGTTTGAGCCGTTCGTTAGAAGAACTAACTTTGTAAAGCATGTAAATTTACTCATTTGAAGAATATTTAATAAATTAATAAACAATTGTGAAAATAATCTTTAGCTGCTGCCTAGTATGTAACCATGCAGTTATTCTCTGCAGGCTCCACAGGCAGCAAGCCCTCTACTCCCCAGAGCAGTTCTTACCTCGTCTGGATGGCGTCCCCGTGGAGTACGACAACCTGACCCTGGATCTCTTCATGCTCGGCTACTTTCACATCCTGGAGTTGGAGCTGCCTGTGGATGAACGCAAAATGAGGCACCTGCTGTGTTTCGAGGTGTTCGACCATGTGGGGAGCTTCCCCTGGGAGATGGTCAGGGACTTCCACAAAGCTGTCATACAGGACATTGAGGCCGGGAACCGCGAGTGGAAGGACGGCTTCGAGGACATTAAAGTAAAGTTTTTCGGAAATACTGTGACTCAGACAGAAAGCACAGCAGACGCAGTGAAACACAGCCTCCCAGAGGTTAGACGGGTCCCTAAGGTCATTGTCCAGACACCTACACCTGATGAGGGGATGCTGTACCGTGGGACTGACATCACCAGTTTCAGCAATGAAGAAATTTGTAAATACATTGACCGAAGTTTTGCTTTTTGGAAAGAGAAGGAGGCAGAGATTTTTGATTTTGAGTAGTTGCTTGTGTCATTTTTTAAAGATTTTTTGTATGCTTTGGAGTTAGACCACATTAGGGCTGGGTATCAAACCGACATCATTTTTGAGTTGTGAACCAAACTGTCTGTAGCAATTGTGAAATACCATAAGTTGGTACTGATTGCTTAGCCATTTTTCTTTGCCTTGTTTACTTATTTGATCTGAAATTGTCTGATTTGAAATACAATTTTGTTAATTTTATACTGTTTTATTTTATTGTGTTTACAAATTAAATGTTTGGACTCTGTCATTTAAAATTTAAAAACTTTGTTAAATAAACATGTTTATTTAATGTTTGGTAGTAGCACTGACAAATTTCAAACCATACCCAGCCCTATTACAACAGAGTGCTTAAAGTGTGTTTTGCTGAGATGAAATGTTTTTGTTTTGAGGTATAAAAAAAAAACTTTTAGGAAGAATTTCATGTTGTATATTCCCTACAGACTGTATATCGGACTGGGTCTCAAAAATTAAGCCAACGTGAAAGTGCAAAAAATTGCAGAACCACTGATGGTCACTAGATGCAGGCTCCAATTGACTACAATTCAAAAATTGTCCTTTTTCAATCAAGAAATACTCAGTTCATTTTTTCCACCAATCACTCTGATGTCATAGTGAAGTCTGCTCTTCTTCTCAGTGATCTGCTGGTCCATGTAAGAAACTCATTTCATCAATACCTGCATATTTGGCCTCAGGAAGGGGAAGATTGAGGGGCGTGGTTAGTTTGATTGACAGACCTGAGCTCCAGTCTCATACACATTGGGCAGTGTCAGACCAGTCTCATCGCTCCTTTCCAATCCAAATATGGCCTCTTCTGTCTCCAAGAAATCAACATGGCAAAGTGCAAATACCACACTCCTGGTTTACAAATGGGAGTTCACAAAGTAGCGGGTGACGTGTTGTTACGTTGGTCCGTTCTGTATACAGTCTATGATATTCCCAGAACAGCCTGAGATCCTGGGTCTGGCAGGAAAAGAACCAGTTTTAACACTATAACAAAAATAAACCACAACACAGATCATGATTATTTAATTATTACCAAATTCTACTGATTTTATTGATATTACAGCTGCTTTATTTTCTTAGTCTTTTTAAACAAACCTTACTTACCTGCCTTTTTTTTATTAAGCAGTTATCACACTCAGAATTATTGGTTCTTCTTCATTTATCTCCTTTGCTAGCTTCTACGTCTGTGAACAACATTTAAAATATGTGCCTGTAACAGCAGCTGTGGGTCCCATACATGTTGTTTGGAATCTGACTTCAGCACAGCGTCACTGTCAGTCCTAAAAATAACCAAGTGAACAACAGACAGTCCGTCCCAGTGACTTGGCAGAAGCTTTTCGCCATGCTGCCCACTCCTTGTTGATCTAAGCAGCCGCAACATTCAACTTTTTTTACACTGGAAAGATGAACCGTTATTTCCATATTTTCTACTCTGTGCTTCTGTGGTGAGTTTTGTTGTTTTTATGTTGTTGATTCTTTACTCAGTGTTACTGTATCAGTATAGCAAATAAAATATTTTGCTGGCTAAGAAATATTAAACATACTACTATACCAATCTCAAACTAAAAATACTGCTATTTGTAACACCACAGTAATGCCACAATTAAAAAGCTGAGGCATTTTTTTAATAAGATATGGTGAAAACTTTCAAACTACCACCATGACAGCTCCTTTTGCTGACTACTTGTTTTATAAGTTCCTGTTTTTCTGTACTCATGCAGTTACTTCAAAACTGTCTCCAATTAAAATATCCTGTGAGAGGTGCTGAATTTCAAAAGTTTTTGTATTTTGAATTTCATGGTAACTGGTGATATTTTGTGAAAGTAAACATTATTTTGATGATTTTCAACAATTACTTTTTCATGTTTGTTTGTTTCTTCTGTCCTTTCAGGTAAATTGTGAACTCAGTTGTTGACCGTCCCTGCTGAAAGAAGATTTTTCCTATATTTCCAACTGATATTGATCATGGTGCGCAATGTGGATGACCTGGACTTCTGCCTGTCCTCCCATCCTCAGAGCATCCTGGAGGGCTTGCGTTCACTCTGCTCTCACCCCAAGCTTGTGGATGTAACGCTGAGCGCTGGCGGGCGTGATTTCCCCTGTCACCGCGGCGTGCTGGCCCTCTGCAGCATGTACTTCCGCTGTATGTTCTCAGGGGACTTTGTGGAGAGCATAGCTGCTCGCGTGGAGCTTCAGGACATTGATCCCGACATACTCAGCTGCTTGCTTGACTTCGCCTACACTGGCAAACTGACCATCAACCAGAGCAATGTGGAGGGGTTGATCTGCACCTCCAGCCAGCTGCAGTTTCAGACGGTGCGGGCCGTGTGCAGCCGGTACCTCCAGCACCAGATCGATGCAACCAACTGCCTGGGAATCCTGGAGTTTGGGGAGATCCACGGCTGCCCTGAGGTGGTGGCCAAAGCGTGGGCCTTCCTCCTGGAGAACTTTGAGGCTGTACAGCAAGGTGAGGAGTTTCTGTTTTTGGGGAAGGACAGGCTGGTTTCCTGCCTGTCTGACGAAGGACTACATATCCGATCAGAGTGCACGCGTGTGGAGGCCATCCTGAAATGGGTGAGGCACCACACGGAGTCTCGACTCTGCCACCTTCCTGAACTCCTCACCTTGTCCCGTCTCTTTCTGCTCAGCCTGGACTACCTGGCTGACACCCTGCTGAAGGACAGTCTGGTGCAGGCCTCTCCCAGCTGCAGGGACACTGTGGAAAAAATTCACAGAGAGGTGAGTGGCTTCACCTTTTTCTTTTCGCTGTTATCTTTATTTGCTCGATATGAGTACATATCCAAAAACAAATCTGATTTTTCTGATCTAGAAAATGAGTTTGGCACCGGAATTTTTGGACAGACTCAGCTCTGAGAGTCCACAACCAAACCTGCAAGAAGTCCTGTTTGTCATGGGAGGCCGCTCACTGGATGACTCAGATGATGAAGATGACTCAGATGAAGATGAGGACAGAGACCCAAGGCTGCAAAGACTGCTGCCGAGGAACTGTGCCTTCTACAACACAAAGACAAGTAAAAAGTTATTTTTTCCCCCAATCAAAATTTTAAGTTAGTTTGAGTTCAGATTCCATTTCAATTTCCAAATTTGCTGGGAAATGTAGGTCTGATTCCTCAAAACAGTTTGGCAGATGTCGCAGGTCGTTAACTGCAGCGTTGACAGAAAAATGGCTCTGCAGAAATGTGGTCTGGATGTGACAAAATTGGATCATCTTCTCAGTTCCTCAAATCAAAGTTTTATTATGCAGGCTGGAAGAAGGCATCCATGTTATGTTTTTCACATGGGATGTTAAGGAAAAGATTGTTGCATCCCATTTCAGGATTTCTGGTTTCATGTGGAGGCACGATAGCTCTGGCCAGAAATTTAAGCTCTGCCAGAAAAGTTACGCTCCTTGTCTCTTTCAGGCCAAGAAGTAATAACCTAACTCTGACTTGCTTTCCCCTAAATTGTCCTCGAGGACATTTTTGCATCTTTGCCTAATTTCCTTCATAAACATTTACGATTTGAATGTTGTATTCGTTAGTACCGTTATTTAATTGTGAAACGTCCTCAACATGAACTCCCCTCTCCTTTTCTCTACAGAACAGTGGCACGAGCTCCCCAACTTCCCCAATCCCAACAAGTGGGGCTACTCCATGGTCTCCTTGAACAATGACGTGTATGTCACAGGTAAATCAAGTGTATTCAACACTTTAAACCAAAAAAACTTTCAAAGTGGCACTGAAACAGCATGTTGAGAGTGAGTAACTTCAGGCAAAAACATGATCTGTAGGCGGGACAAAACCTTTGCAGCAATTTGATTGGATTTGAACTATTGAAACAACAAAACATTATTGCTAGCTAACATTACTAGATAATGTGACGTACTAAAAACAAGAAGCCAGATAAACACCATTCAGCTGCTCGAACAGACATTTGTTTGTCACCTAGCAACCGAACTGAAGCCATGTTCAATGACACTCCGTAAAAACTGTAACACAGTAACAAGTTGTTTCTAATTGAACCATTTGCAACTCAACTAACATTATAATCAACACCTTGCACTTTTTACTGAATTAAGTAACGATACTGTGACAATAAACTACTACTGATTACTATTTCAGCTGCTACTACTCTGTGGTTTCTGGTGGTAATCTGAGCAGTGCTACCAACAGCTGATTGATTGACAGGTGGATGTGATGATACTACTGGTTGAAATTGCTGTGGATAAGATGCCAAAAAGTCATGTGTTTTGTTTTGTTTTTTTTACCTAAGAAGTAAATGTAATTGAACTTTTATACAGAAAAAAATAAACAAACATAACTTTTTTTTAAACATTGTAACAAAACAACCAGCAGTGTGACCTGAAATAATTCAAAGTAAGTCTTTAATTTCATATGGACAAAATAAACAGTTCTGAGTGTATTGAGTGTATTTTTTCTTGCAAGGAATGCAAAACAATGTCGACTGACAAAGTGCTCTTGTCTTCCTGACAGGAGGCTCACGAGGTTCGAACACCAACACCTGGTCGACCACAGAGACCTGGAAGTACATCACAAGAGAGGGGAAATGGGTTACTGTGGCACCCATGCTCCGGCCTCGGACTAACCACACGTCGGCAACGCTCAATGGGGAGATTTACGTCATCGGAGGTAAGAAAATAAATATCATTCTTGCATGTGGTGCCTAAAACCTGCTGTGCAGTGGAAAACTCTGATAAACTCCAGAAGCTCATCTGCTCTTAAATTGCTTACCTCAGCTCCTCTGAGGTGATAGTTTTTATGAATTGTTGTGTTTTTCCCTTGACTATGTCCAGGTCCTAAGAGCAGGGCAGGTTTTTTGATGCCTTTGTTGCAACTCTCATTAAATATAAATGTTAATAAGAACAACTTAATGTCCCCTTTAGGTACAACGTTGGATCGAGTCGAGGTTGAGCATTATGACCCTTACAACAACACCTGGGCGTTGACTTGTCCCGCCTTAAAATATGTGACTAACTTCACGGCCACAGCTTGTCATGGGAAGCTCTATGTGATTGGCTCATGTGCAGTGAAGTACAACGCACTGACCATGCAGTGCTACAACCCCGTCATAGGTAAGGACGCTCTGAGAACCATATCACCATTATCAGATTGACATCTTAGATATTTATTGGCAGCAGATTGGCAACATTAAAGTGGACCTGAAATATATAAGTCTATTCAATCCTTTTAGTCCTCAAATGTTTTCTGTATCCTCGGGGATAGCTGACAGGCTCTAAGTTAAGGACAGGGCATCATGCAGGTACACTTTAAATCACAATCAGGAACTTAGGTCATGTGACTTCACCAAACATTCACAAATATGCTCATAATTTGTATTAAAATCCAAAAGGGCACCTACATTAACAAAGACATGGCCATGTTATAAGTGACACTTTCCATATTTGGTGATTTAATAGAAAATATGCTAAATTTGTAACAAAAATGAGCAAAACTTGTAATGAAAATAAACAATCATCCCAAGAGACACAGCATAAATGGGGGGAAGGTCATACTTTGAACAAAAATGATGAAAGTGAGTCATTTTCCCCTGGATATATTTGGAAATAGCATTTAAGTCATTTTAATTTAATTTGTGCGCCCGTCCCTTTAAGGGTTAAATCACATCACTGGTCATATTGTTCACTTACTTAATAATGTTAAACAAAAACACTGAACAATCGCAATTACTCCCTGGTTAAAAAAATGTTTGTTTTGTTCCAATCAAATTGACACAGGAGTTTAGATATTCTGGAAATGCCACTTCAATGCAACTTTAAATAATAAAACATTTAAAAACTCTTTAAGTACTTCTTCTGTGATTGTGCTATATGAAATACTTTTACAGCATTGCCAGTATATTGAGCTATTTTTCATATAAATTATAGGCATAATGATTTAATATTCTTATATTTTAAAAAAAAAGTTGTTTTCTGACATTTCCCAAAAAATTATTGCTCTACAGTAAATTAAACTGAAGTCTATGTAAAGAAATAGGATATTTCCAAAAACATTCCCCTCATATCTTCTGTGTATGCAGAAAGTTTATCCTTGTTTTACAAGTTGCTGATCACTTAGTGTTAGGCTTTCTCCCCCAGTTTGTTTAAATATTTATGTATCATATTGAGTGTTTATCATCACTTGTCAACCTTTGCTGATGTCATTTGTTTTGTCCACCAAATTTGCAGTTAAAGGATTTGCGTAATCGTGTTATTGTTTTGAATTATTCTAAAGTAGATGATTGTAGCACAATTCTTATTGATTCCATTCATTTATACTGGTTCACAAAATCTGGCCTTGAAATACTTTTTTAATTTTTTTTAATAGATAACTGGATCAGCATATGTTCACCCTTCCTCCCCAAGTATTTGTCTTCTCCTCGCTCCGTGTGTGTGGATGGAACTATATATCTAGTTGCTGACAACACTAAGAAAGTCTACTCATATGATCCAGAGGCAAACATCTGGCAGAAGGTGAGCTCAATAGAAATCACTGTTGAGTAAGCAAATGAATATATACAAATGCAAGCTCCTCTAATTTCCCACTACTTTTACTTGTCCCTCACTTCAGGTCCAGCTTCTTCACATGCTCCATGAGAACGGTGGCCTTGTATCACTGGATGGGAAGCTGTTTGTCACTGGAGGCCACTGGAAGGGCATGGAGGGGGACTACGGAGTAGAATTGGAGGTTTACAACCGAGCATCCAACATCTGGGAGGTGGAGGGCTCCCTTCCAAGACTTTGGTTCTACAGCGGAGTCTGCACCATCTTCCTAGATCCTTCCCAGTGGCCTGAGGTTTTCCCCATAGACTCAACATAGTGGCCTCCTGTCCTGACAGGACTAAACTTAGACATGTACTTTCAATACCAATGGTTTGTTTACCCAAGGATGTCACTGTGTCCTAGAATAGTGTGTTACATGATCCTCGGGTATTGTTAGATGATTTTTAGAGCCGTGCTTGGCTGCTCAACAGGTGCTTATTTATACTTTGTATCATGTGTTTGTGTTGCTGAAGGTGCTTGTGTATCATTAAATCTTTTGAGAAATAGTTTGTGGGATTCTATTATGGGTCATATTATTACAATGATTATGACTTTTTGTTATGTATCACCTGATGGGAATTCTCATTTACTGAATAAAATGTGAAAACTGGTGAACAGGATGTAAATCTTCTTTGGGAAACACTGCTACCTTTACTTTGTCTTTAAGAGATTTGATCATTAACCCATCGGAATCCTGTAGTCTGTGTCGTAGCGTCTGAGCTGCCATGGAAACATGTAAGCCAGCATTCTGTTTCTGTGACAACGACCCGGAAGCGGGTGGTCACCATGGCAACGTCAACTGAGATTAGAATGGTGCCTCTTGCCTGCGGTCGTACTTAAAGTTTCTCAACTTTAAACTTAACTTAGTGATTTTTTTTAAGCTTTTCCTAATGCAACTTGTAACTTAGTTCAGTTTACTAATCTGTAGTTTTTATTTTTTCCTCTACTGACATGCTAGGTTTGCTTGTTTCTTTGTCTCAACATTTGAAAGCTTTCTACCGAGAGGTTTGTTAGCATTAAGCTACATATATATTAAAAAAAGATTATTGTTACTACAAAACGTCTCGCTGTCAAAACTGGGTCAGTTTTGAAATGAGTTTTCAACGGGAGCAAGATACAGAATCACCTCGACTGGAGGCTGTGATTCAGGTTGGTCACATAACTGTTTACTAATTTATTTAACGTCCTTCGTTATACTGTGGCATTTTCGATTTCTTGTGCACGTGATTAAATCAGCGATGGCCAAATTCCTCAGTTTTTGTTGTTTTTTTTTCTCCCCATATAACAATATGTAATCCCGAAGAATTGATTTTTTTTTAATAAAAAAAGGCAGCGTTTTGTTTTCCAGTTTAGAGTAACTGTAGTTATTTATGAATATTCCCTTTTCTGTGGTTAATTGCAGGTGAAAAGTTACTTTTACTTTTCTTGAGTATTTTTTACTTCTACTCCCTTACATTTTCAAAAGATTTTTTCTGCTTTACAGTCAACCCACAGTACATTAAAAGGTAATGTCAAGTGGCAAATAGCACTTACAGGTAGTAGTTGCTCTACATACTAACAAGCCTTAATGTAAATCACACCATGTCCAAAACATTATTTAGCAGTTACAAAAATTACAAAGCAAAATTAACTCACCTTTGACTTATAGCAATATATAAATGCAAATGCAGTTATTTAACAGCAATACTAAGCATTTAAGAAAAGGTTGATACTGATAATTAGAGTCCAATCTGTTGTTTAGGTAAATTCTGCATGTTATAGGGTACTTTGAGATTGTGGTATTGCTACTTTCAGCAAACTATTAAGCTTTAAGTACTTCAGACACTTGTAGTGTACACCAGGACGTTGAGCCTTTTGTGCTAATAAGTGATTTCTGTGATTGTAGAAGTTGGAGGAGTCTCTGCTTCACTCTGATGGCAGCTCAGGAGAGAGGAGCCTCACACTTCAAGGTGATGGACACGAATCCGGAGCCACCTCTGTGCCTATCAGCACTCGCATCCGCCAGATTGTCACCCGCAACCTGGCTGAGCAGCCAGCCGGTGGGAAAGAGAGCTTTAGCTAAACAATAACTTGCTAGGTATCAGTTATCATTACTGTACGTGGTGAGATTGACACTTCTGTATGCATGATCTGTTTCTCAATCCCAGGTGAGGCCTCTGAGGTCAGCGAGCTGGAGGAGAGCAGGGCCCTGAGGGAGCAGCTGTCTCCTAGCCAGATGGACCGTGACCGGCCGCTAGTCAAACAGACCAGCCTTACAGACAAGGTAGGAGGAACGCAGGGCAGCACCACATTCTCAGGCCAAGGTCAAGCCGTGGAACATTATTTACATTTTTAGCATTCATTGTACCCATGCTATTCTGGCTGAGTGAGTGTTTGTTCTGTAATGGAGAGGGCAAAAATGTATCGGTCAAAAAAAATTACACACCAAACCAAATAGGATGTACAGGTGATGCCACTGAGGTAAGTACTGCTGACATATATAATCATCTCCTTATACTTCATTTGAACAGCAATGCAAAGTAAATGTCGTCCTCTTAAGCTTAATGATTATGTTAATGTTAACCATGATGACTCATGCCTTTTGAGTAAGTATTTCTAAGTACTGTTTTGGTACAGAAAGTGTCGACTATTTCCCACACACGCTGGGTTTTATACCTGCAATGACACTGACAAATGTTGTTTATAATGTCAGATGTTAAGGCAGCTCTCACAGGAGTTGGAGAGAACTGTGGATGGTAAATTTAGTCAGTTTTGTTTGGAGATGAGATCAAGAGGGTCAGCTACACTGGAGCATTGACTGCAAACAGCTACATGCATTTGAAATGGAATATGGTTACAGTAAACATCAGGGTAGCGCAACTCTTTCCAGCAGGGAAAGCCTTTTTGGGGCTGAACAAACAAACAGTGTATGAAGATTGAAACACCTTTGCATGTACTGTAGTGAAAGGTGGTAATGGGGCCGAACACACCGACTTATGATTAAATTGATATACCTTTGCATGTGCACCTATTTTATATATTTTGTTTAATTTGTGACTGTAAAATTACAGTTTACATATTAAGGTACTGTATAGGCATCCATTGTGCATGTGTGTGTGTGTGTGGGGGGGTGTCTGGATACATGTGGTTGTGTGTATGTGTTTGTAAGTGTAAATAAGAGAGGGGAGGGTGGTTCATGAAGGGGTTCCTTGTGGTCTGTTCAGGTCAGACTCAGACCCCCTGTGCTCACGAGGACCGGCGTCTCCCTTCATTGCCCCCCATGGCTCCCTCTCCATGTAGCGCCTGCCGTTTGGGGGGAAAAATTATGAAGGTCACCAGCCTCCTCCCTTGAGACTGTCGAAGAAAAAGCTCATTTTTCACGGTGCACAAAGCGGCCATTTGTGATAACACTGCCCTCATTCTGCTGCTTAAATCTAATGAACTCCCACTGCTTGCTTTGCTCTTGGAACTTATTTTAAAACCATCGCTATAAATATAACTTAATTAGCTTGCCAGTTATATATAGCATATTTATTTTGTTGATATTTTTAGATGTGTGAAAAGGCACGAAACAGAAAAAAAAAACAAGTGTTGCTGATATTTGATACTCAAACAACAGAATAGCAATTTGAATTGGAATGTTTTACCTGGTAATATCTGAGAAGTTCATCACAAGACTCCTGTCATGACTCGTCTGTTCAAGTGAAAGCTCCTGTCTTCTCCTAACCATTTTCTCTCTGCAGACACAGCATAATTCTTTGGCAGCTTTGGTTTTATGTGATGTTGATGCGGTGTGCTAATCAGTGCCCGAGAGAAAATATGCTGCTTTAACTATGGCAAATGGATAAAGCTAACATTTATATTCCCATAGCTTTCTCCCTCAGCCTCAGGAATCACATCACTGATACCACATACAACAAGATGTGCTTAACTTAGCACTATATTTTAATGTACATGTCACTTGAAAAAGCAGCCAGGTATTAGATATTCACCATTAAATATCACAAATATATTTGCTTAGTAATGTTTCAGTGTTAATGTTGAGTTCAGTGACATTTCCCAGCCTTGAACTGTTTACTTTCCTTATGTTTTTCTGCTTTATAAAGGGAATATTTCTCCAGTCTAGATTCTCTTAAAATATTTTAGTTCCACACAATGTGAGAAAACGTTTAATCAGCATTTGTCCTGTTTGCATTTGTCCTACTTGCATTTGTCCTACTTGCATTTGTCTTACTTGCCCTAAGGTTGAACTTTATTTTCTGGGCAATATCCATGGAGTATTGTAAATGATATTTGCCTAATAATTTGCTCATAATTGCTCAAAATCCTGCACTGTACAGTCTCTCGAGGATAAAGTTCAAACCCAGATGGAGAGTAATGTTCCTTCAGCAGTTTTTGGTTGCGTGAGTTTCTGTAAAACATTCCACATTGGTGGGAATCAGTTATCACCCTTCAGTCACAGGCTTATGACTGGAGTGTGCCCCCTGCAGTTCCAGGGGCCAAACTAACAGTCCTGGTTACTATATACTTTAGGCTAATTCACTGCATATCGTTCGTGATAAGGTTGATGCAGTGTGACCAGGTATTTTTCATTCCAGTTTGTCAGACTCAATAAATACATGCTTTAATCTTCCCTTCTGCATTGCTTCTGCCCAAAAGCTAATCATTGGTTTCTTTGTGTAGAACACTATCCCGCAAAAACAGATACATGTAAAAAATAAAAATCAATATCTGCACTTTTTCCATTATGTTGCTAAAAAATAAACAAACAAACAAACAAACAGTCCAGAGGAGGCGAAAATATGACCTCCTTGGTGGAATTACTATATGTGGATGGTTGAGCCTTGTGGCTGCTGGATTTGTGGTGGCTGATTTTGGACTGAGCCAGGCTAGCTATTTACAGTCTTTGCACCAAACTTAGCCAAGTGACTGCTGACGATATCTTCATATTTAGTGTGCCAGTATTTATTCTCTCCTACTCTACATACATACATACACATACATTCACAAAACGTCAAGCTATTTCTTTAAAGTACTGTTATTAAGTAAAAAACATGGTGGCCCCATTGATACTACACACGATGAACAAATATTAAAGGTTTCTTTCTAAAATCACCCAGTGCTGAACATCAGTGGATGTCAATCAACCACAAAATGTGTGACAGTTTAGAAACCTACGTAATCCCAAATCCCCAATTTTCTCCATTTTTCCTTGAGTCTCTTTGAGCTGACAGAGGACTATTAACGCAGTGTTGGTGAAGTCACACCTGGGCTCTGAAAGCTTTCCTCTGTGTCCCGCTGAAGTCACTCTTCGTGATCTCTGGTGACCTCAGAAAATTGCACCTGAACCAGGATAAACCTTGACCCACTTTTGAGAATTGGATGGCCTTAGGAGGTTGGAGAGCATGTTGGGGGTGAATTGTGAACCCTGTGTGTTGCTTTTGGAGCCCTGCCAGTGTGCATTTTCTCAGACATAGACATCCATATCCTACTGCCTGAACGCTCAGCGACTGCTTACACAATACCGCAGTGTGGCAGTCAGTTGGATAAAGATAACTCTTGCTGAATGATTTCTGACACCAACTGCCATTTGCCAGTGCCCTCTGCAATCTCGAAGCCCCTGGGTCTCGCTACAAGAACCCTGTCAAACATAGTTCACGCAGATAAAGTCTGTTTTAGGGATTGTGTTACTGTCTTCTTTTACTCTGCTACCCCCCTCTGTTTCCAGTTTGTTTTTCCTACTGGCACAAACCCCATTCATTTAGGCTGCAGTTTGAATGGAACGCTGCCAAGAAGTCTGACTCGCTCAACTATCAATGAAAATTGTAAAAATTAATTGCCTTCCCCTGAGAAAAAGTGCTTAAAAGCCCCCTCTGACTACTGAATTTGTGATGAAAGTATTCCATTAAACCTTTCAGCATTTGACATTAGGCTTCTCGTGTTACCGCACTTCAAAGTCAAACATTAAGCGTGCTTTTCACTTCTTTTTTACATGTCAGAGCTGTGTAATCAGATGTGAAGTCTTAAACTGATTGAGTGGCTGTATGTATGTGTAGGTTTTGTTTAGTGTTGTCCTTGCTGGAGGGCATTTATGTTAAGTGCTGCAAGACAAGCCACGGGCCAAAGTAATGTATTATTAGTTTGCCATATTTACACAGATCACTCGTATCCCGTGTATGCCATCACAGCAGCTGTCCCCACAACCAGAGAGTTCACTGTATGGTATCGTGGTCACAGCACTCCCTCCTCCTCCCTCCCATTCTCCCTGTTTGTTATCCCACATTGTGTAATTACCGTCAGTGATGATACATAAACAGCTTTCACAATCAGCTGGGGCTCTTTCACGGAGTCAGCACTCAGGGGGTAATGTGAGAGGGAGGGGGGAGCGGGTATGTTGTTCAAGTAGGATAGTAAGTTTTTGGGCAGCTTGGGGGCGATGGACATCCGCTCCAGCTGTGTTTAGGAATCTGACAGATAGTGCACTCCATTAATTCCCTTTATTAAGCCTCTGGGCCCAGGCCAAGCCAGAGAAAACGATTGCAGCTGTAACCCTTCACATGCTGGCTGGACTGCACACTCACGGCCAGATGTCGCTCTGTGTGAATCAGTGATAGAAAGAGGTTGTGGACTAGTGGAAATGTATAATCAATGTATAATCTGTATGAAAAACAGACGTAAATCTGCAGTGCTGGTGTTATATCGTGTGGGAGGAGAGGAGCAGCATTTCACAAAACCCAGTCGAATGGTTAGTTATCAGATCTCCAAATGTTGTGACATTAGGTCCGTGAAAGAATATTGTAATCATAACTCGGTAACTGAATGGATTGGATTTTGATCTACCACATGAGCAAGGCAGCAAGTTTTGGCCCAAACACCAAAGCCTTCACGAGGGCCTTGAAAATGATTCTCTTGTTGCTTGTTGGCAGATGAATCAAAGCAAGATTATCCCTTGATGTTGTTTGAAATATTTATCAAAAGAGACAATACAAGGAGTGGCACAAATCATAAATATCAAGAATATAAAAGCTAATTCAAAGCACATTTTAAGAGCCTGAAAAGTCTTACACTTTGGAACCATAAGCAGCGTTCACGAAACAGATACTTGGGAATAAAAAAAGGGAAAGGAACCTTAGCAGCCATATGGAGGCATAAAACATCCCGTGACATAAAGGCTGTTTTTGTATAAATTATATTTTGAACATTATTGCACAATGGCAGTAGACGACCTCAAAGAGTTGGGCTATAGTGGGATTGGGCTTTGCTCACTTTAGGGAGCCATGGAGGCTGCTCGAGAGTGATTGTGCTCTGAAGCAGATCATAAATAGCCTGGGTGTTCAGCGAGCACACTTCTGGGCCCCCAGTAAGCCCTGTAAGCCCCCGAGTTAGGGCAGATGGAGGACTGGGATTTCTCCCTTCTCTCTTTTGCCTTTACAGCCACCACTGTATGGGTGTGTTGTGAAGAACAATGAGTTCAAGCTCGCTTGGAGATCTGGGTGATGAGATTTTAATGATGCAAGTGGAGCTAGGGAGTAGATGGTGGTGGAGGAGAGTTTAGCGAAGGTGGGGGTCTCCACACCAGACCGTTATGGCGCCCTCTTGGGAGCTTCCTGCACGGAGCATGGCTAATCCAGAGCAGCCCCCGGCCTCCTGCTTTACAGCTGACTGGGGAGAAACCATAAAAAATCGTCATCTCTGTAGTGTGTGGAGCAGGGGCGAGGCGCTGGCAAGGAGCCCACACACTGCAGCTATGTATGAAAAAGTGCAAACAACCCTCCACATCGGGGCAGGGCGGAGCCCCTTCACAGTTGCCAGAGACACCTGGTCATTGAGTGCACAGCAAGGTAGAGAGGGTGCAGGCTGCAGCAGTGACAGCTGCTGATGGAAGTTAACTCCTCATTTTTTACTTGTAACAGACTGATGACAATGTGTATTAAAGTAATGTAATAGTAGACCTGTGTGTCACATTGACTCGTGCATGTGCACAGATAGAAAAACAGGGACTCACTCATGAAAATGTTGCAGCTCAAAAATCTATCAATACAACATCAACTGTAATGACAGGGACAATTTACCTAAATCCTGCATCACCTACTGTTTTGAACTCCTTCATTATTAAGTATTACAGTATATTGTGCTTACGTCATAGCCAGTGTTCAGTGTCAGATATGGCATGGACTGTATACCTCTGTAGCTAAGTCTTATCATTGGCAAACGTGGAAATAGTAGATTATTTTCTGTCAGTGTGTTTCTATCATGTTGAATTTGATTTATTACCTCTGCCAAGGAGGTTATGTTTTTGCCGGCGTTTGTCTGTTTGTCTGTCTGTTGGTTTCCAAAATAACTCAAAAACATACAGACGGATCTTGATGAAATTTTCAGGGATTGTCCAGATGGTGATAAGGAATAAATGATTAGATTTTGGAAGTGATCCGCATCACCGTCTGGATCCAGGAATGTTTTGAAGGATTCTCCTTGCAAAGTCTCTCTGCGAAGGCTTCCATGTTGCTATGCTGGCGCAAGCGCAGTGCAGTTGCTTGTATTGATTTTTACACATGCGCAGTTGCTCGCGCTCTCCGCGCCTGTCCGCTCGCGCACTTCCTCACGTGTTCGATGACGACATTTACGTGACAAGGCCCTGGCACACCAACGCGCACATGTGGACGCGGAAAGTATCAATTGGCCTTAACAGTGCTTGGCGGAGGTCTGCGCTCTCTGAGTGCTTTTCTAGTTTTTGATATGTCTGCATGATTTAATCCGTATCAGCATTAGATCTCTCTACGAGGCTTCCAATACATATTGCGCTCATATGCTGTAGTAAGCTTTGTGTGCTATGGCTGTGTATTCAAGGTGTATTTATGAAGAACATGCTTGTTAGTAAGTCAGTGTTATTGTTATAGTTGTGCCAAAATACTTGAAAAGATGCATAATCACTAATGCTCCACACACAGCTGTTTCCAGGAGTCCCTTTAAACACAGCTGCTGCAGTTCTGTGCGTTTCAAACACTCCGCCCATGTTGTTCCTCCCTTCTCAGTCCCGAAAAGCTGTCACCTCAACAACGGGCAGTAAAAGAGGTTTTTGTGCTCTCCTGGTCCTCAGAGAAAAACACCAAAAGCACAGAGCCAAGTGCGTGATGGCCGTTGGTGTAGTTTGTAGCATAAATTTCTGAAAAGGGCATTTGAAAATGTGTTAATAATGGTGGCAAAGTGGCTGGGTCCAGTGTTGAACAGTGAGACTATTGTCTTGGCTCTCTTGGAGCCTGCTGGAGAGATTAAGCACCCAGAGAAGAGATGAGGTACAGAAGAGAGGGAGGGAGGGAGTGGGTCGCAGGGTTGATTTGAAGGGCTTGGATGGTGGTTTGGAGTGTGTTGCAGGGGAGGGGGCTCCCTCACTCTCACTCTCTTCCTCTCTTTTTAAATGAGAAGTCGGCAGGGGCAGCTGGAGGCACGCAGTGTGTTGTAGTGCTCTGGGGCCATGTGGTTTGTATTAGCGAGGACAGGGTGTCTGGCACCAGGATAGAGAGTGGGTGGTGCACAGGGAGTTTAGGTTGTATGAGGTTGAGAGGTTACAGGACATTTGGATTTCAGATATGGGAGAAAATATGAGATTTCACAATGAAGCAGAGCAGGACATATGTGTGTCTGTTTTTAGATGCATCTGACAGATAGAGCCATATGTCCATAAACACTGACATACTAACATACCATGCTAGTACATTCCCTTCCCTGATATTAATATTGTCACCCCATCTTTAAGTCTAGTTGATCCTCGCGCTAATACTGCTGCTCTCTAGATTTAAAAAAAAAAAAAAAAAAGTAAATTATTCTTGTGGGATGTATATTTTGTGAATAGTAGTAGATTTCTTTAACCCAGCTATTTCACTATGTGTAGTGATATTCAATTTTATTTATATGTATATAATATAATGCAGTTCAGTAACATCACACAGCATCAGAACTGTTAAAATAAAGCTCAAACAGTTCCTCTCTGACACACATATCAGTGTGTTTTTTTTAATAAGTTTTGCAAAGAAAATACAACAAGAATAGACTGCACAGGTCCACCTAATAAACAGCTACGTCTGTGCACAGTTTATGCTTTGTACTTGCTAAAGCTCCTTTGTTGCCCCTCTGTCCAGCTCGATCAGATGCTGATGTTGCATTCAGCAGTCGACTCTGACCAGGACAGTGTATCACCAGGATCCATGCAAGTACAGAACAAGGAGAGGGCCTACAGACAAAAACTGCAAGCCTACCAGGAAGCCCAGCACAGACAAGCCCAACTTGTTCAGAAGCTGCAGACCAAGGTGGCTAGAAAGAGATCTCACACTCTTTACATTTAAAGATGAATGTTCCTTTGGTTAAACTGTGCACTTTGCTCTGTGCCAGGTTCTTCAGTACAAGAGGAGGTGTGGTGAGCTGGAGGAGCAGGTGCTGGAGAAGACGTCAGAGTCTGAAAAGATAAGATTGTTGGTACGTGCAGACGGCAGCATCTACTGCAACAAACAGTATAGTTTAATAAAGCTACTTATGCCTAATAGGCCCAATGGAGTCATCTAGAGGCAAATCTGCTCCTTACACCCAACCTGACTGAAATGGTTTGAAGTTTAAAAACATCTTATTGAAGCAAGTGTGATCTGACAAGGAAAGTAGTACTGAGCAGTGCTGGGGGATATGAAACATCTGAATCATTATCAGTCTTATTAACATCAATATAGTGATATTTCAGTATTTACACTGCTACTAAACTTACATCTGTCCCCTTTATGAAGCAAACATGGAGCAACTAACAATTCCCAAACATGAAAACTGTCAGTTATTATATCTTCATGTATAATTTTAGTTGCAGCTCAACTACATCTGTGATTTCATACATATAAACATTGTTTGAATTCAGTTGTTTGATGGTCAGCAGAAAGTAGTACACATGCCATGGACACACCTTTTTTGTTTTAATGTGGAATTTTTCAGGGCACTGTATAGCAAATAAATCTAAACACTCAGAAATTGGCAACTCAAATAAAATGTCAGACAGTAAATATCGTGAACTATTTTGTAAATTGGAAGCAATTTCAGACTCACAGATGGACTTTTAATGTCATGAATAAGGTTTGTGCTTGTATTTAAATCTACTTAATTCACCCAAAAATTATTCTTGGCTGCAAAGCCCCCGGAGAGAGTTCATATTAGTAGATTTACACTGTAATTATGTTGCTTTATAAATATTAGGTAACTGCTAAGCTACTGCTACTATACTGAAGTGTTATCAGGATGCCAGTAGTGGTGGTGTGTTTGTGTGTGTGTGTGTGTGTGTGTGTGTGTGTGTGTGTGTGTGTGTGTGTGTGTTGGGGCTACTTGGTAACTTCGGGGCAATAGATGGAGCTCGAGGGAGATGGAGGATTGCCAGGAGGACAGCACGGAGGATGTGTTAGGAA
>OOFC01048294.1:0-12632 GCA_900323345.1 Pseudochromis fuscus
AAAAACTTTGTTCATTCAGTATGTTCAGTCAATTAATTGATCTGGTGGGAAAAAAAAAAAAAAAACATAATTAGGGAAATATTAGCAATTTAGGGGCGTGCCTAACTTGATTGACAGGTCTGGTCTCCAATGAAACCAGTGCTAAAGTCAAGTCTCATACACACTGAACAGTGTCCTCAGGTTCAAGAGTCAGACCCACCTCCTCACTTCTCCCTTCATATTCCAATATGGTCACTTCTGTAATATCGTTAATGTGGTCACTTCTGTAGTAAATAAATCCCACAAGTCACTCTGATGCCATTCACTACAGTCACCGCTTCTTATGAGTGATTTGGTGATCCATCTGAAACAAACACATTGGATAGCATTCTCATGTTCAAAGCTGAGACCGACCTCCTCGCTCCTCCCTTCATATCCATATATGGTCATTGCTGGCTCTAAAAAAACAACATGGTGATGTTTAAATACCAAACTCCTGGTTTGGTCCACAAACCAACGGGTGACGTCATGCTAGCTTTGTCCAGTTTTTGGACCAGGGCTCTCCAACTCCGGTCCTCGCGGGCCACTTTCCTGCATGTTTCAGATGTGTCCCTCTTCCAACACACCTGATTCAAACGACCAGGATCGTTATCAGGCTTCTGCAGAGCTTGATGATGAGCTGATCATTTGAATCAGGTGTGTCGGAAGAGGGACACATCTAAAACATGCAAGATAGGGGCTCTCGAGGACTGGAGTTGGAGAGCCCTGCTATATGGTCTGGTACTGCTGGATCCTGGATCTAAGTCATTGGGCACAGCTTGTATGTTTAGTTTCCATGGAAACATACAAGCTGTTGCCCACTGACACAGAGTGGGCACACCTGAACTTCATCCACTCATCAACCTGCTGCTGGTTGTTCTGTCTATACCTGTGTTCAACTTTAGTTCAAGTTATTTGTAAAAACAAAACTTCTACAGTCCTAATAATCAGCTCCTGATTCCTTCTGTCACTCTTTGTCTTCATCGGATACCAGGGTCATCCTGATGCTACTCCCTCGGGATAGTCACCATTTCCCAGGACTTACAGTGGTAACCCACATGAACACTGCATGAACTCTTTCATGATCTTTTCATGATCTATCACGGCAACACCTGAGTGTCTGTGGATTGAATTGGATTATTTCTGAATTGTGTTCATTTTAAACATTGTACTGTTCTAGTTCTTTTAAGTGCAAACTAATATAGAATTTAACAGTATGACATCTAAATACAGTATAGATTGGCCATCTCTTTTAACCAGAAAAAGATATGAATTGCACAGGATAATGACTAAAAATTATTGGATAAGCTTGATGCAGAGACAGTTCAGATCCTCTGCATGTGTCTTTTTGATGTAACCATCCTTTTTATATTAAACAAATCTTGCAGGGGAAGGCAGGACTAATATAGACTCATGGAGTAAGAAAATATAATAAAAGGAACTCCCTTGCTCTTTCAAGAGAGTCAGCAAAAAGGTAAAAGCCACCTCTCGGCCCCTTTTAATAATAACCAAACAGTCCCTAATCTACCAGGGATCTCACCTGCAAATATTTAGTCAGCCACTGCAGCCAATTGGTGGAGGATGTTGCAGTTCAAGTCAAGTATTTATTTTTTTTTTTCTTAGCAGCCATTGAATTGAAGTAGGGGAAATTATTTTGAAAGGAACACAATCAAGGAAATGAGCTGTATTTTTATTTTTTTTAATAATCAATAGAATAATTTTATACATTTGGCATTGCTGTTATCATCCTGCCATTTCTGAAACACACACACAGACACTGCCAGAAATAATAAGAGAGAATCTGTGTTTCTGCCATCAGCTGTGTACTGTATAGTCTCAGGCTTCTGGAGAATAAACACAAATAAGAAGTTTTATATTATAGCAGCACAGGGAGCAATAAATACGACGCAGTTTGGATGGATACCCAGAGTGATTTCAGCAGCATAGCATGAACACGACAAAAAGGATGTTCACATCTCAGATTGTCACATCTCCAGCCAGACTCGTCGGCAGCACACTGAGAAATTCTCTGTTTTAATCTGAGACAAATTTGCAGAAAGGTGTGGGCAAAGAAGAAGAAAGAGCAGATATAATTATGTTATAACGGAGGGGGGCAGTAGGATGGAACAGGAGGGGAGAGGAAGGTATTCACATTTCAATTTTTAGCTACTGTGAGGCTCAGGCGAAGTTTGGCTGGAGCACAGATACTGCTTATCACCCCATGTCTGGAGAATTCAACAGCTTTGACTTCCTGAGGAAACATGGTGCTACCTGGGTATGGTGGGAGACGATAGGCCCAAAAAATGAAGCGTCATGCATTTCCACTACATGAAGATTTTTTTTTTTTTGTGTAATTTATGAAATAGTGTGAACACACATGAAAAGCCTAGAATGGACTTCCTCACCTCCCACAGAGACAAAATGCTTTTTTAGCATTTAATTCCTCGCTTATTTCTATAAAACTCAGCCATCGCATCAGAAGTAATCCAATTTGGAGAATTAAATGCAAGAAGATCATTCCATGTATCAATTTTCTCCTCTGCTTTTTGTTTTTGCCTCTTCACTGCCACCAGAAGTAACAGTGTGCTGTAATGGAAAAGTGATTATAGTCCCCATTAAACACAATAATTAGCTGCATGATAGTCACTTTAGGAAAACTGCACGCACGTGCTGTTCAACATGATGAATTGCGTTATTTAGGGCAGCAATATGTTTATGTATGGAAGTCTCTGATTTAAAGGAGGTAAGGCGAAACTGAATGAAGAAGCTTCTAAAATGTGACAATTATGTTGGTAATTGTAGACATGTCATATCAATGACTGATTATGTAGTGAAAATAATACACATCTGTTGTGTGTAAAATGAAAATAAGCCAGGGATTTTACCAGGGTCATATGGCTGTGTAGACACAAGCCATCTGTACATACATACAAAATATGTGATTCTCAATAACGCTAAATATTTTTACAACTGCTTTTAAATGATGGTGTTTATTTAAAACTGGATGAAACCGTAAGTCACGAGGTAGCTAAACTACACAAATGCTTGACAAGCAAATATTGTTAATCTTGTGTCTAATGTGCCCATAAGCCTACATAAGCAGAGAAAGTCTAAGAAGTGACAAAAGCTTAATTTTAAGGTTAAAACAAATATAGACAATGCAGTTTACTCTGGTGCGCTTGCAATAAAACACGCACACAAAAAAAGAAGGCCAACTGTACAAACACATTACAAAGTACAGCAATAAATACACAAATCACGTGGGGTGAGGCCAGGCCAGTTGGCACCAGAGCACTTAGAAAAGTGCAAAAAAAAAAGAAAGAAAAAAAAGAAGCAAGTTTCAAAATAACAGTCATCCTGTGTTACTGTGTAGGTGCTGTGATGGAAGAGGTCCTTGTACCGATAGCACTCAGCCTTCCTTCCAGGAGGCACAGAACAGATTGTGTGAGAGAGGTCAAAATATGCCAGATTCAGGGGGAAGATGGCAACCAGTCATTTTTGTGGCTGTGGATACAGTCTTCTCCCTCTTGTTCTGACCTGGTGTACACAGGCTGCAACACAACATATGTAGATCACAATACGTACTGAACACATTAGCATTTAAGACACATATTATACATAATATTGAAGTTACGACATAAAAACAGCTTCCTGCTTAGTCCACCTTCAGAACAGAAGAGGCGAGCACAGTTCAGTCGTACCACAAGGAGACCTGCAGGGAGCTTTGAATGTAAGTGAAACCTCTGGCCTGTGGATTTTTGTCCATACATGATACGAGACTGGATCTTCAGAGCTCTAAAAGATAAGGATCTGGTTTTCAGGATGGCAGTCAGAAGAGGCTGGGAGGGTGCAGGTGATGGACAATGCACTCCACAGTGCCTTTCAACAGTTGTTGTGGAATAGAAATTCATAGACTACACAATGCATCTCATATACTGACGTTTTCTCCTCAGGAAAACAGGAACGGTATCATGGAGTGTATTATTTTATTAATATAGTCATAAATCTACTAATAAACACAAAGTGGGAGTTTAACAAAGAGAGTTGAAATGAATGGCTAACTCATCCATTTTTCTGAGAGGAGGAGAAAAACAGGGATGAGGTAGAACAAAGGCAAATATATTGGGTGTAAATATTACTATGAATAATTTAACTGATCTATACTTGGAAGTCTTTGTTGAACCTCTACCTGTCAATATAATTATAGCTTATATCCACTGTATGATGAGAGATCTGAATTGATCCATCTTTGCCATTAATTCCTGCTCATCACCAGAATGTACAGAGTCGTTTCCTGATTGTTTGTTTTTTGGTATATGGCAGAGTGAAAGTTTCAAGTTTACAATTTTCTCTCTCAATTCTAGTCATACAGAATTTATAGCATAAACACAGCATCCGTCCCACTAGGCAATAACAGGCAAGAAAAACGGTTTGCTCATCAGTCTTGTCCTGGACTGAATGTCCTGGTGAAACTCACCTGAAGGGAAAATATGACCTTGGAACAAATAATTCATACAAGTACACATGCTTCCTCCTGCAGTGACTGAACCTGGACACATGATCTGTTCAGGATTAAATCAGCATACATATATATACATAGCACTTTGTGTGTTAGAGAGAGCAGCTAGCAGCTTCATCATGAAGTTCATACTGAAGTTTGAAGTGTACTCCAATCATGGCATTGAACATCTAATCAATGCACCTGCCACCAAAAATGCATAAACAAATCACAAGTAGCATCAATAAAATATATTTTATTTCATTTAATCACTAAACTAAATTATCTCTAAACATTAGGGAAATTAAAATCAGTCTGGATGCACTGCGGTTATACATCCTTCATCGTTTCTCTCTTCCAAAAACATCAAGATACCAATATAATCAATCACAGAAAATAAATGCTCAAATCTAAATGTATGTTTTTTTAATGCTATTATAGAGAGGTGTAGTGGAGACAAATTAATAACATTTCTAGAAAGCAGATTTCCAACAACAGAATGTACTTTCATGGTGAGAGGAAGTATTCTGAATTCCAGTATTGATATCCCACTGTATCAACTGTTTGAATCTGCTCTTCATCAGTGAAAGCTTTTGATTACAGACCATCATGCATGGTGGTCAGAAGAAGCCTGAAACACCAAGATACTGTATCTTGATTAAACTACTCTACAAAGATATTACACCTGAGAAAAAAATACACAGAACATATGCCGTCCTGGAGTGTTTTCTTTAGCAGATATAGGCGCACAGGGTTTGGCATCGACTCAAAGACACATGCTCGTTTGAGACTGGGAATCAACAAAGATGACTCAATATTATGTTCAGTGCGTATCACATGAAGAGCCAATCATGTAAGTGAATTTGTGTGAAATAAATTGCCACATGTTAAGGAAATGAAAATTAGAAGTGTGCTATCAACATGATAATGGCCTATAAACGGGGGAACAACAAAAACAACAGTTTCCAGACCAAATATCCCAAACTTCAGAGAGTTTGTGTCCCCAGGATGTATCTGTTATTAAAATGCAACCTGCTGCCATTTTCAGGAAGCTGCTGGGCCTTCTCAAAAGTTTTCCTCACACTGCTATGAAGTGTATCTTTTCTCTTGCATCATATCTGTTAGAGCTGGACATGACAATGTTTAGGTAGGTGTAACAGCATCAGTATTTACTGACTCAGAGTTTTTACCTGGAGACATTTTTAAGACTGGAAATTTTAATTTATAAATTAACCCATTTGGGTCCATTTATTGTGTGGAACTGTTTATGAATGAACTGACTGAATACTGATTGAGTTTGTAAGATTTTTTTTTAGTTAAAAATGTCAAATATCCACTGCAAATCCATTAAATGTTGCACATTTCCAGTGCATTTTAATTCAAATCATTGAAATATTGCAATTTTTCCCCCTACAATTGTGAAATGTTAACATACCCTGCATATAACCGCCCTGCCTCCCCACCAAGCCCACCACAAAAACAAAACAAACAAATCAAAATCAAAATCTGGATCATCTAATCTTTATCTAATTACATTTGCTTGCAATCTGATTTAAATTTCAGGGGTTTACTGAGGGGTGATATAAGGCGATTATTGATTTTCTCCTCGCTACCTTGAGCAGCACGATGTATTTGTTGTTTGCCTTCGGCAAGGTTCACACATGCATGTAAGCATGGACACAAATACATCTACATGTGACAGAGGCTCAACAAAACAATTAAACAAGTCTCTAGGCAGCAGATGGGCCTCTGCAAGACAGGTGTGACAAGGAGAGAATGAGATTAATTCTTATTAGATGGTTTCAAACTAAGCTCCCATTCAACAGAAGCAGTATCACACTCGAGGAAAGCGAAAGAGCCGCATAAATGTCTCAATTGAATTTGCCTCAAAAATTGAAATTACAGTTTTACTCTGATTCAAATCACTGTTTACCTTCCTAATGGTATTTTAATTCCAGGGAATATGCCAGTTCTCTGAATTATTATAGATCCAACTCTTTTTTTTTTAGTGCCATTGCATCAAAGTGGAGTAAATCACAATCACATCATTCCCCCAAGAAGGCATTGCCTTTTAATAACCCATAAAAATGGATTCTCACAGTTTCATAATTGATAACCATAGATCTGCAGTCCACCTTCTGGCTGCTACCCTCAGTCTCTCTAATAACCGTACACATCAAGCTCTACATCCAAACTCTGAGGTCAACTGAGAAACACATTTCTTACAATCTCTGCTTAAGTCTCCCCCTTTATTTTTTTGGCTTGCTATAAATATATTAACTAAACCTCTGACATGGGAAGCTCGGTTTGGCTTTGCTCCATTGTGACTCACTGGTTTACTTACTTCCTATAAACCTCATCTTACATAAGTTAATGGAAAACACATCAGTTGCATCCAACTTAAAAACCACACGGGCAGATTAACATAAAATAAAAAAGCAGTGTTTGTATTCACATCCAGAGATGCTCTCATATGGGACTCTAAAGGTTATAAAGGAGGCTGTATTATTCACTGGCAGTGGCTGCACTGGAGAAACTCGTCTTTGTGTAAATAAAAGTTAATAAGGGAGGCAGTCTTCATAGATTGTTTATAGTATGCGAGAGAATCTTCTGTGAGACCGTGGCTTGTGGTTTTTGCTCTCTGTCAGATTCACATTAAAAATCAATATGCTTTGACACTTGTGCGAAGCAATATAAGATCTGCCTCCATGCATTACAGTGACTATCATCTTCTAAAACAACCAGAGGAATAAAATTGTCACTTCACTCATTATCCCGGGTGATGCTGAATTATTAGTTGAAGTTAAACTTTAGAATTGGCAAATGTGTTTCTGCGCATTCACGTAAACATGCACAGATATGAAAAGAATCACCACTGATTTGTCTTTTTGACGTCTGTTATTTGCTGAAGTGTGCTCCACTTCCCGTGTATAAGTAATGCTGTAAATGTAATCATTCCACATTATTCATCATCTGAAGTTTTCGTCGCCGTCTTTTTGTCCTTGAGCTCTCTTTGCTGCAGAGACTTTCTGCCACATTGGGGTGATTGTGTGGATGTAACATCATAAGTAATGCGATGTAACGCTGGCACCACTGCTTTAGTCTGCTCTGCCATTTAGGAGGTGATAAATTAAACTCGTCTAGACGCCATTTACTTGATCCAAGATAGTAAATTAGTGTCTACTGACCTGTTTTCAACCAACAAATGAGACAGTGACATGTTCAGTCTCTTCTCTCCATTTATAACTTGTACACCTATGTGTACATTTGAACACATCTGATTATAAACTGATAATTATTTAAAATTGAATTTTAAAAAATATTTTAAACCACCAATTTAAGATGCTACTCAACTGAAAATGAGCATTCAGTAGAGAAATATTAGATTTTTTTCCTCTTTTCTTTCCTTTCTAAAATATGATATAAATGCAGCATGCAGTTTATCTTGGTTACACAAATGGACCAAAAGTATGTTCTAATATTTAGTTTGCTTTGTTTATAGCCAATATTTTGTGATGGTGTGTGTGTTTCTGTTTGTTTGGGAGTGTGCTACCACAATATAGTGCATGCGTGTCATTTCAAAAGCCATTTCCTTTTCATCTGGGGGTTAGAGCTTTCTTATTTTCCTCATTACTTCCCAAGGAAATGTGGGGGAAAAAATTTGCATACTGGTGAAATTGAAAACAACATTGAGGAACCAAAATGCTGGCTCACTGAGAGAGAGAGGCTTTGATCGCTTCCTAAATGAGGGTGGTATTGTCGGGGCCCTTCATTGTGAGTGATTGCGTTTCTGAGAAAAAAGGTGTGATCTCCTCATTGTTTTACTTCATAATGAAATCTAAACTGTTGCAGTTAGCAGTATTCCTCTTTGTATTCTCCTTCAGCCATCTATCTGTTTCTTATGATGTATCATTTATTAGTCTCCATGGAGACCACCACATCCGACTGCAGTTGTTACGTGTGTTATTCTTGGGAAATTAATGATGAATAACTTTCGCAATAGCTCCACTACAGTAACATTCAATTAAGTTTCCCCACTTCTAGTACATGCTCATGTTTCTTGTTCAGCTCGGTGGCTTTTTGTGTTGTACTCACACAGCACAAAACAATAATACTGACTGGTGTTTGATGTAAACTCAACATTGGTGTATTAAACTTTGATGTCAAAGTTTGTTCTATATTTGAGTGTGTATGTCAGCTGCAGATGTGGGAGAATTTTTGAAATCCCTGTTGAAAAGACGAAGAAAACACAGTGTAAAGTAGTTTGAGTTTAGTTACTATTGTACTTGTGATTGGGTATCAAATGTACAGATAGTGTATGGAAAATTGCTTGTGTTAGTTAGTTAGGAATATGCAAAATCAGAAAAAATGTACAGGCTGCTGACTGCTACCAAACAGATTAATTGCAGAACATAATATAGAAATGAAAATTGAGGAAGTAAAATAATAATAATAAAAGTATGTAACAAATAAATGACATATCTGAAAAGAAGTGAGAAGAAGCATAGCTTATTTGCTCTCACCCCTATGCCTAAACAATATATATGCATAATGTACATATATACATACACACACATACACATATACATATACACCCATACATACATACATACATGTACACAGGCTTCTCTGCCTCTCATCACCACGCCACATCAAATAATCAGTGATAATCACCAATATTCAGTTCATAATAATTTCCTTTTACCCACTAAACACCAAATATTTGTACGTTGTCTTGAACTGTTTGATATTTGGACTTTACATTTAAGAAAATATATTGTTATATACATACATACCCAGAAGTGGGTACATCATGTACCAACAACATACTGAGTTAGTTTAACCCAATAACATGGGCTGTTTTACCCAATTTGTTTTGTAACCAACATTACATGTTTTTACCGAAAACAGTCCAATTTGCTTGGTTAAATTAACCCAGCATGTAGTTAATTTAACATTTATCCAGTTCTGTGTAAAACCAACAGAACATTTGTTAGTGTGCACACATGTCCTGAAAACTACTTTACATACTGTGATCTATGATTGATAAACTGTGTCACATTTGAAGATGACCACTTGTGTGTCCCAAATGTCAAAGTGTAAAGCACCAGGCTGTGTTTTCTGTATTTGCTCATTTCTTGTATTTGGACTGTGCTCTGTGTTTTGCAGCCATTCTGTTATTGCTGTGCCTGTGCTGTCAAATTGGTGAAGATGTTTTCTTAATTTGCCTGTGTTTGGCCTATTTGCATGTGTTTTCTCAAGTTGCAGTGCATTTAGATTTGAAGGCCACAGTGTATTAAAGCTATGAAGGGAATGTGTTTTGGAATTGGCTCGACTATATTTTAACAGTGAACATATAAGCACCTCATTTCTTGTGTTGTCCAGAACGTACCAAAGAAAAAAAGAAAAGAAAACAAGTTTAGTACTGCCTCACTGAATTTCACAGAGACTAATAATTTCCTTTATTCTCTGTTGTACCTGTTTACATATATTTCTCTTATACATTTGTGTCTTATCTCAAGCTTGCTGATCAAGTGAAAAACAACAGAGTTGCCTTCAGGCTACTACTCTGCCCACAGTGTGTCAGCGTGATTTGCTGTACACGATTTGATTCAGGATGTGTCACCCACCGAAAACCTTAAATAGCCACGTCCACCCGCTGAAGGTGATGCATTCCTATCCAAACATAATAACTACATGTATGTTATCTTTACTTATAAGATTACACTGCACATCCAGGGAACACTGTGCCGTTTGGCTCTGACACTAATATTCCCCAAACACAAGCAGATATAAAATATCTACTTCCTGAAATAATCATTTCTACATGCTCTGCTGCTTTACCTCCAGGAGATTGTATCTGTTCTGTCTTCATCTGCCCTGCTGAACTAATTCTTAATGCTTTAGAAATAGAAAACCTAGGGCCCATGATAATTCATACAGAGAGGACCAGCACCCTGGCACCAGTAATATTTTCCAGAAATTGAAATATCATGTTACAGGTTAATATATGACTAATTGTCTGTGCGAGCATCTGTCTGTATGAGTACAGGCTGTATAGGAATGAATGAATCAATCGGCTCTCAAAAACGAGGCCAATGCAGAAGTGAAAAAGTGCAATACTCTTGATATTCACTGGAGGCTGGCTCTAAGAAACTCTGGCTGCAGTTGACTTCATTTCAGAAACGGTCATTTTCAACCATGATATACTCAGTCAATACATTTGTTTTCCACAAGTTATTCTGATGTCTTTAGCCAAAGTCTAGTGGCCCATCGGGGAAAAAAAATCCATAATTAAGTAGATATTAGGCTATTAGGCTTAGTTTGATTGACAGGTCTGGTCTTCAATAAGACTAGATCAAAACTCAAGTCTCATATACCACAGCAGTGTCCTAAGGTTCAAGGGTCAGACCCACCTACTCACTCCTCCCTTCATATCCAAATATGGTCACTTCTGGATCCAAACATCCAACATGCAGATGTTCAAATGTCAGTCTCGCTGCTTTGTGCAAGCCCACAAACCCACGGATGATGCCATGTTTGCATACATGTGGAGTCTACATGTGCAAGTTACAACTTATTTGTACAAAGAAGGGACAAGGAGAGTAAAGTTTAATAAAACACACAGGGAAATGTGGATGTCCACCCATTTTAAACCTGACAATATAGTACTATATTTAGGGTTTCTCTACTTCTATCAATTTCAAAATCAAAAATGTAATTTATTAATATTGGAGGTGAGAAAGTGGATCTCTGGTTGCTGGTCTGTTTCAGGGAAATAAGAATTGTTTTTGGTCTAATTGCCAAGTTTTCCAGTTATTAAACCAAGAAACAACCACACATCTATTCACTAACTACGTGCCACCGTTGACTGTCATTCTACAAGATTGACAGATACTATCAACCAATAATGACTCATTAATAATACGACACCTGCAGACTGAGCATGCCACTGACATTTTGAGACATAGAAATAATTAGTTTTAGGCTGCTCTCAGTAGAAATAATAATTTATTAGATGTAAAGTGACTTAAAGAATTTAAGGTGACTGCTGTAGATCTTCAGCTGTGGGTGTTATTATCGCTGCAAAAACACAGTGAGATATGATCACAAACTGTTTAGTCACAGCAGAAACTCTCGATTGTTTGCTCTTCATACAGGATTGTTAGAGTGTTACAACACAACACAAGTTAATGGAAATGTTACATCGTTTACGCTATTTCATAAGATATGAGATGATGTTTCTGATTCTGCTTTTTGTTAGAACCTACATGAAAGTAAATTAAAATGTATTTTGAGAAGTAGTACATGCATGCTACGTGTTATCACCATCGGGCAGCCATCACTCATGCTACTGCAAATAATCTACTCAACGTGTTTATGACAATATGTGATGTGGGTTTTACCTGAGGTTTGGACCATATGCATATAAAATGTTATTAGTGTTAAAACTAAAACAAATAAGACTGAGACACTACCTGCATATGAGGGATTTTGCTGAACTCCAGCTCTATGACTGGCAACCTGTTCACCAAGGTGGACCCTGAAATGTTGCCTGGGATCAGCTCTATGACGGATAAGGATAAGCAGATATTGTTAATTAATACATAGATGGTTACTAGGTGACACTTTAAATCACAATTAATTATCAAGTTGTTAAATGTTAAAAAGAAATACTTGCAGCACAGGTACATCTTGTGGAGAAGAAAACCTGATTAGATTTAGATGTGATATGCTGATTAAAATGTACTTATTACTGTGGTAACATATTGTAACTTCTGTTTGCACTCCTCCTGAACACCTGCTAGTCCTGGGAGCTTACATGTTGTTTTATCAAAAAGATGATGGTGGGACATGAGACAGTTGTTTCAGGAAATAGTATAGACAAGCACTTTGTATTAGGTAAAAAAAAAAATATATATATAATTATATCAGGAATCAGGATCATGACAACAGATATGAGCAAAGTTTGGTTATTCTTAAGGAATTAATACCACTTGGTGGATTTGGGAAAATAACAAGGTTAGAAGTGACTGTTTTGATTTATTTTTTTAAACTCTGGGCCTCTGATGCCAAAAGAAAGCAAATTGTTATCTTTAAATTGTGATCTTTTTAA
>OOFC01048294.1:15370-35969 GCA_900323345.1 Pseudochromis fuscus
GATAAATATATGTATCTTGTATATTTGGTGTGTGTGTGTGTGTGTGTGTGTGTGTGTGTGTGTGTGTGTATTTCTGCACATATCAACATCATACATGCATGTGTGAATTATAAACCATGACCTGGTACATGCAACATTTCAAAGATTAGATTGGGATATGCAGCAACAATCGTAAAAATCAGTTGCATGACTAATATCTGATCATACGTGCTCACACATAGTTGGAGAGTTCAACATTTTTTCATATTTCTATCGACCCTGACAGGTATTCAAACTCAAGGGGGTTTAAAGTGTCAGTAAAAGGTATCTGCTCGAGATGCATCCTGAACTCCTCCTGGGGAAGTATTCAAGGCACATCCAGTTTCAGAGACTTGGGACATAGGCTGGAAGTTTAAATATCCCACCTGAGCAGGGGGTCACTCCTGCAACCGTCCACCAGGAGCTGGAGGTTGTTGCCTTGGGAGAAGCTGTCTAGACCACTTTGTTCAGCCCTCTGCTACCAAGATTGAGAGAAGTGGTAGAAAATGAATAAACAGCAAATCACTATTTTGTGTTTTTCAGTGTTTTTTTGTGGAGCATCAGGTTCCTATTGTGTTGATACGGCTCTAATGAGGTGATAACAATGATTAACAATTTATAGATTATCTCCTTAATTCAATAAACAGCAGTTCCTATATCCTTGTACAGTGTGGCTATAAAAGCAACAGCTTCACACAACACATCCATGGTGGAAAGTGAGCCTGTCTGGACAGTCTCTGAAGAGGCATGAAGGAACGACTGCAGGGGCTCTCTGTGATATATTTGTATGATGCAATACGAGTCTGGTGCTTCCTCTGCAAATCCTCTCTGCATGGTTTTCCTTATCTGTCCAGAATGTGCCTTTCTAACCTCTGCAGTCTGTCTGGACTTGTGTTTGACTACTACTGTTTGAACATGTGCATCAGATATATGGAGTCCATCCGTAAGCAACACTAAAAATAAGAAATCCCCATCCTGCATTGTGATCTTGAGGTGACAATAACCACCTTCTCCTTGCTACTTTTTTTTCTGTTATGATAAATGCCAGTTACATTATCCTCATAAAATTTAGTTGCATTCACTAGAATGTATCTGACTGTATTCATATATTGTTTATAAGTTAAACCAGGAAATCTACCAGCAATCAAAGATGAATGTCACTGGCTGCACTGCCAAAACCACAAACATCATCAATGTTGAATAGGTTTCATATTATAGACAAACACACTCAGTCAATCTGAACTGTAGACATCCATACTGCTAGAGAGTTTTAAAGCACTCACATAAATATTAATATATAAGTATATAACTATAGGTAGAAGAAGTGCTTCTTGCCCTATGAAATCATTAAAAGGTTCACCTCTCGCCCATCTTAATAACATTTAATATCAGATAAGACAATTCCTTGCTGATCTTACATTATAGGTCTTTGCTTTCTCCACAGACCCCACAAAGCTTTAAAAGGCTGAATTATGGAAATAATCAGGAAGGGTATATGGACGGGGCTAATATGATTGTGGACTTGAATGTCGCCATGTTGGTTGTTTGAAGCCAGAAGTGACCATATTTGGATAAAAGAGGAGTGAGGATGCTTGTCTGACCCTTAAACCCAAGGCCACAGCCCAACATGTATAAGAGTCGACTTCAGTGCTGCTCTGATTAGAGACCAGACCTGTCAATCACACTAACCACGCCCCTAAATCTTCCTCTCTTTGAAGCCTAATACCTACATAATCACAATAATAGACACACATAAATCTATTGTGTTTCCACTTCTGAGGACATTACATTGACTTACATCCAAGACTGCATACAGAATGGATGAACCTAACGTTGTTCGTCGATTCGTGTTTTGATCCCTGGAGATCCATATTTGAACATCACCATGTTGGTTGTTTGGAGCCAGAAGTGACCATATTTGGATGTGAAGGGAGGAGTGAGGAGGTGGGTCGAACCCAGGAAACCAAGGGTACTGCCCAAAGTGCTTGAGACTGGAGTTCAGAGATAGCCTCATTGGAGACCAGGGCTGTCAATCAAACTAACTATGCCCCTAAATCTTCCACTTTTTTAAGCTTAATATTGACTTAAGGATGAACCACCAGATCACTGAGAAGAAGACTTGACTTTAGCTAATGACACCAGACTGACTTGTAAAAAAAAATATTGACTGCGTATTTCGTGATTGAAAATGACCATGTTTGACTTACAGTTATTTGGAGTTTTTTTGGAACCAGCATCTAGTGGGAGTCAGGAGTATTGCACTTCCACATTGGCCTAGTTTTTGAGTTTTGGTTGTTTCTTCAATAAGGCAATACACTAACTTTGAAACCCACACTCACAACAATGTGCACATGTAAATGTCAGAGGTTGTTATCTCTATTATTACATAGACAGCTCCATAATCAAAACTAAACTGAAGCATGAATTCATCATCATTCAATAAACCCCAAAGCAAAATACCTACAGTAGCCAGATTGTAGAAAACAAATTTAGACTGTTGGTCGGAAAATTATTTGTTTATAACACATCTGTGATTTAATTATTTGAGGGATTCTGTCCCTTTTGTTTGCAGTGTTAGTCACTGTTAATGTATTGTTGTGAGGTTTGAATGAATTCGGGCTCACTTGTCTAATCACTTGTTCCTTGCATTTGGATGAGGCGACTGAGTCGATAGGAACACTGCCCAGAAGTGTTGTTTTGTATTTGCTTTGGCTTTGCCAGGATGAGCTTGGCTGCAACCAAACTGTGAATGGTCCAGTGAGTGTTTGCAGTATATAGGACAGCTTTTTCCCCTGTTTTTAATTTTACAAATTTAATGAAACATAGCAAAAATCATCAGATGATACCTTTAACAAAAGAGACAGGTCAAATTTTATTAAAAGGTTCATACTATATTTGATTTTTTTTTCTTTTTGCTAAACAATGTTCAAGTCAGCAGTGATGTTTTCTGAATGTATTTATGTACAGGACAAAATATTCATAAGTGCTGAAGGGAACTACTGCAGCCCAAGAAATGATGCTGTGCAGGACGTTTGTCTTTCTGCATTATAATGAAGGAAAAACTTAACAGCTCATTGACCTGTGGCTACTTTGCTACTCCTTTTCACAGTCTCCTGCTGGACTGATATAGCTGTGCATGATATCTTTTTTAGTTGTTGGTAAAATGTAAATGTATTGTACAGTATTATTATATTGGTATGTAATAAATTATTCTTTCTTCTTTTGTCTGGCAGATGCCTTTTAAACTAGTTGAGACTAATGTCTGAAATAATACACTCTACACTTTACACTATCCTACAAATATTGGCTATGGTCTTTGAATCTTTAATTACCTTGGATGCATCCACACACTCGCCAGTATTTGTTTTGTTTTGCGTAGCGTTTACATCTCACCAGGTGAGTGTAAAAGTTAGTCGTGCTACTGATCAAATTCATCGCTGCTCTGCAGATCTTACAAGTCTCCTGTCCTTTGTCCAGGTTTCCATCTTTCTTGCAGAATCCAAACTTCTTCCAAACCTCAGATTTAAGATTTGGTGGTGCTCTGAAAATTCTATTGTTGTTGTTCGATATCAAAGAGATAATGTTGCTAATGCTTCCTGTCAATTCTGTGTAAACCTGTCAATGACTTCATTGATTCATGTTACATTGTTATCAAACCACAAGCTTGGGTTGTTAATGTTTAAACTGATTACCGATTTGTATCACTTAATCTTTACACACCTAATACTTTATTTACAATTTCCTACGTTTGATCTGCATAATTACTCACATTTCAGTGAAAAAAAAAAAAAAAAAAAATTAAGCTGAAGGGATCCAGCTGTATTTAGGGTCCAGCCATTTGTTCATAAACCCCAACCCTGGGTGTTATCTGACCAATTTTTATTTTAGGATTTACAGTAGTTATGCAGTCTATATCTACAGTGTGTGCTTGGTTCATTTCTTGTTCTTGATTTCACATAAATCTTTTATAGATTATTGATCAAAAAATGATCCGTTTTCGATGTCATTACGAAACTTAATTCACACCTGAGACGAAACACTCTCAGGTGTGTCATAAAGACTTCAATCACACAGGCGTCCATGTTCAAACACTAACAACAGATCTCAGATGAAAGCATTATTCACACGTTGTGGAAAATGAGTATTTGCTATTGTGTGTCATCTGATATTGCTCACATGATGTGTGTGCATTACAGTGACAATTATGCTGCCAGCAAGTGAAGATTGAGATAAAATCAAATACGTAGGGTTTCTGAAGGAACGATACAACAACTCATCACCATCACTTTGATTGAACTGAAACATTTGCCTTCAAAGTTTATTACGAAATGCTGTCTTAGACCCATTATTGATCGAAATATTTCTCATTATGGTCTGCAGGACATTTCTCCCCTGTCTGAAAATACAAAACAGAAGATAGACACTAAACTTAAGTGTTTTACAAATGACTATTTGTTATTACATTAGCTGCTCAGATTTCCCCAATCACACCTGCAACAGACAGCACGAAACAGGAGGAGCAGCAACAGGCCTCTCTGAACAGCTTTCCTTACACGGGCTCCTTTCTTCCACAGAGCCAGGTGAGTTAGATGACTGCCCTCTTGTATGATTGTCACACTCAATGCTTTTTTCTGTGTTCATCTATAGTTATGTGTCACTCCCTGTGGACTGGCGAGGCTTCCCTGCTGCTCAGCCAATACCTTACCCCTCTTGTGAGTGTTACCAGGGAGACTGTTCTGGCGACAAGAAATAGTATGACATTGTTACAGTCCTACAGAAATGGATGGATATGTCAAGGCTGTTCTCTGTACTGGCCAACTGCAGTGAAGTGCATTCCCCACTGAAGTCAGTTCAAAGGGACAGAGATGTCTTATTTCCTGAACAAAAAAAAAAAAAAAAAAAAAAACTCTGAAGAAGCAACAACTGCGGGAGTGAACACAGCTTCATGCTTCAAGTTACTTTTTATGAAAGATTTTCACTTAGTCACTCATTGTAAATCACATCAGCTACATATAGTATAATTAAATGCTCATGTAATAAAATGTGTTAATGCAGTAGAATGTAAATGTGGTTATGATTAATGGATTGGATGATCTGTGTTCAGAGAGTATGAAGCAACAATAATTTATCCTTTACATACTGGTTCAATTTGACCCATTTTGATGTTTGACAGCAGTAAAAAAAATGCTAAATGTCTTTATTTTAGCCTGAAATTTGGTGGGTTTACCTAAAGTGACCTGAAATACACAAAAATGAACAGTTTGAAATGTTACAGTTTTGTACAAATGCTACAGATTTTTGTCCGCTGAGGCTGTTTCGGGTCAGATTTGACAAATATCTATTAAAATGGATTTTAGCTCCACCAGTGCGGGTCGAATCAACAATGTGGTTTTAGGGATTCCTGAAACTGTAAATCTGTACTTGGTATGACTGAGTATTTTTTTTTTTTTAAATGGGACAGTGGCAGTGACTGTATAGAGCAGGGGTTCTCAACTTGTGCCATGGAGGGCCGAGACCCTGCACCTTTTCCTTCCAGCTGGTCTCTAAAGCAGGTGATTTTAATGATTAACACCTCCTTTAATTGGAGGGAGGGAGCTCATCAGTGAGATCAGCTGCTGGAGAGGTGGTTGGAAAGAAAACCTGCAGGGTCTCGGCCCTCCATGGCACAAGCTGAGAACCCCTGGTATAGAGAATAGACCAGGGGTGGGCAGTCCTGGTCCTCGAGGGCCGCTATCCTGCATGTTTTAGATGTGTCCCTCTTCCAACACACCTGATTCAAATGACCAGGATCGTTATCAGGCTTCAGCAGAACTCGATGATGAGCTGATCATTTGAATCAGGTGTGTTGGAAGAGAGACACATAGCAGCCCTTGAGGACCAGGATTGCCCACCCCTGGAATAAACACTCTTACTGCTTCCTGAAACGTGAATTAGGGACTAATCCTCTATTTATTAATGTCAGATAAACTACATTCTAAATAGATCTGAAGTTCAAAATGTAATATAGACACTGGCGCATTTACACTGGTACCTACATACTTCGCTTTGAATTGGATCGCCCGGGATCGGCCCCCCTCGGTTGCATTTACATTGCCGAGGATAGTCCCTCCCTGTGTAGGTGGCCGTCATTCGTGACACCATCTTTTATGCGATTCTTTCGTTTATGACCGTCCAGCTCCCGCTGAATTTTCTCATTGGCGACTAATGACAGAAAGGTTTGCACCTCTTACTGAGTCCATGGGGCAGGATTTCAAAAAGATGCCATTTCTCTTCTTGTTGTTATTTCAGACACGTCTGCACAGTTTGTCGACGATTTAAAAATGGAGTGTTTGCGGGGACAGATTACGTGCCGCGCAGTGATGACGCAATGACACAGGGACGATTCCAACCAATGACATTTTAGTACCTGCTCCGACCTGACCAGGTACTTTTTTTTGGAACCACAGGAGAGGAGGTACTAAAAGTTGTACCAGGTACATAGTTCCAGGTACTTTTTTGCCAGTGTAAATGCGCCAAAACCGAAGCAAAGCTAAGCGAGTAGGTACCAGTGTAAATGCCATTACTATGACCAGAACCACACTGTGAAGGTATCAAATATGAACGGTATGTGAGGGTTAAATAGGAGAAAAGTATATATTAATAAGTTAAGCATATCTCTTTTAAACTACTATACAGTGTACATCTCTATGGTTGGGTACAATACCTAATGTGTGTGACATTCCTATAAAAGTAGCTATTAGCAGCAATCTAGAGGGCATAAAGATGACACGGTCAACCAAACAGTCCATACAGAAAAACAGTAATCTCATGAAGATTTCAATTCTCTCTCTTTGGCTTTGAGTCGGTGTCACGATATCAGTGAAAACTTTAACTTGTTCTCAGACAATTATCTTGATTTTTGGACAGATGTACCAACTAGGGTTGTCAGGGGAAAATGAGTCCCTCTCTACTTCCAGCTAGTGCTCAGAGCACATCTACCCATACAAAAGTATTGTGGCTTGTGAACTACTCCCTGGAGGGTATTGCAATATGGTTTCCATCAACACACTGAAGTGCCCTTCAACAAGGAACTGAACCTTAACTGCTCAAAGTGTGCTGTGCTGGTGATCCTGACCTTTGAAGGAGTATGATGTATGTCTGGCTGATATTTGTGTTTGTACCTCAACGGGATGAAAATATCGAATTCTCAACGGTTTGAAAAGTTTAGCTATTAATGTAGCTCACGGATAATAACGCATACTTCACATACTTTTTACCTCGCTGAAAATGATGTTTCGTTTTCAAGTCAAAACACTGAATTATTCAGATTCCATGTGAGCTGAACTGCAATCACACGCCTGAATGTCCCATAACAAGTTAACTCAATTGTAATGTAAAAGACAAATGTACTATTCAACATCTAACCCCCCCGCCTTGAACACTGAAACCCCTTTAAATTGTTTATGAAGCTGGATAAAAGGAAATCCTTCTGCAGTGTCAGTGAGACTAACTAGCAGCGCAAATCCTGTGGTGTGACTTTGTGTAGGTGTCTTCATTACACATCACATTACACCTTAGTACATTAGACATTACTTTTAATAATGTATGAGAGAGGATTCGCTCTTTTAATGTTAGTTTGCTGCCATTGCCTGCTACTCAGGATGTTTGCTTGTATATGTCACACACACGTAGCCACACACACATGCTACGAATAGGCCAGGTGCACTGTTGGAGCCGTTGAAAAATAAAATGCTAAAGCATCATACACGTGTTAAAGCCTGTGCATCACCAGCTAAGCAACGACACAGAGTCTGTTTGTTATAGAGGTTTTGAGTCTGTCTCTTTATTCCACAGCAGAGGATCTTGTTAAACAGTTTTTACTGATCAAAACATGCATGCATAATAGAGTTTTCATTGTCTCTGGTCGACAGGTGTAAGTAATTGTGAGTACCAGATAGCCGGGGTTGATGGCCCTTCTTTCTTACAGTGCAGCAGTAATATTTAGACTACGACTGATTGGTGTGACATTTATCCTGAATTGCTTTGGTCAGTAGTGGAAAATCTCCTGTTAACGAGTGGACCTTGAGTTGAAATTGTTTGTTTCATTTGCTGTTTTGGGTAAAAATAAGCCCAGTGGACCTGTTTAGACTTGGTTTTAAGATGTGTCTTGGGTGATTGAATCACAAGTGGACCATGCTAAATACAAGTGTAAACAACCGCCAAGACACATCCACATGAGATCCAGGTGGTCTGGGAAGCATGTGACCGCACATCTTTTGTAGTTTGCTCGCTTGTAACTCGTAAATGACTTTCCGGTCACCAGAAACTGTTAGAATAGCCTATACATGTACAATAGTTTGTGAAATCATTTTGCCTTCTGCTCTCTTTTAGCTAACTGTGCTAACTGTTAACAAAATCTGCCGCTCATCTGGTGCGGCAACGATTTAACAATGCCCTGAATCGTTATAAAAAAGAAAAATGTAATAAAAGCCAAAATGTAAGAAGCTGTTACATTTTGGGCATAGTTTTTACTTTTTGGGCTCAGCATCAGCTTCATATCTACATTATTGACAAGTTATTAAATTTCAGGTTTTATCACTTTTTTTTTTGGTGATAGTTACATTTCAGGTTGTTGTTACATATCGGGCTCTAACAGGCCTTGAAGTTGCTGCAGTGACATCCAGACACAAGTGGTCAGCAGGACGGTTTGGAGACGCATGTTAAAAACAGGTGTAAGCAAAGCTGTATCTTGGTTGTCCACTTGTGATCTGATCACCCAAGATGCATTTTATAACAAAGTGTAAACAGGGTTTTTTGAGCCCTGTAGATTTCTGTGGTGGGTGATCAAACCAAATGTGCAGGTGAGGATCAGATCACAAGCTCCGGGGAAAGTGTTTAACTGGATCTGCACCAATGAGGCTGGGAACATGACATCACAGGTGAAATATGATTTCTGAGGGAGGCATTTTTAATACCCAGGTCATTTTAACTTAATAACTTCCTCACATTATATAGTACTGAACAAATTTTCTTCTCTTACTAGAAAATATTGTAGGGAGTGAACAAGCTTTCATCCTGAGGCTAATTTTGTTCGGTAAAGTGAGACATGGCAGGGCCACTTTGTAATAGCTGGTTAGTGTAATGACCTGAAAATCATCCACCAAACTTGATTGGTGCAGAATGGGGTACATATTGTTTCCAGGCTGGGCAAGGAGAAATATTTCTAACTCAAAGAAAAAAAAAAAAAAAAAAATCCACCATGAGCGTTTTCCATTGCATCGCTCGCTATAAAGCCTTGCTATGTGTGCAATGTTATTGAGGTTAATGTCAACAGAAGCAGGAGACTGCTGGCTTTGATGGATGAATAAAACCGGCATTTAAACCATGAATGCTAAGATGGACAAGACAATCCTTTACTGAGAGAAGACAATGAGATATCTTCAAATAGGATGGTTGAGAATTAATGTCTGTGTTTCCTTTCTACGTGTTATCTAGCTTGATAGTCAAGATAGTATATTTTGCTCTTCCTCATCCGTCTTCTTTTTTTTTTTTTTGACTCTGCAGAGTAATCCATTTCCCTCAATTTCAGGTCTTGAGGCTTGCCACGGAGGGCCACAGGATCAATATTTGCCAAGTTTAAACCACAGGATTATCCGTCTGTCAAGGCTCCCAACAGAAGCTCTCAACTGTGACATAAATCTTGGACTGTCCTCCACCATTTGAGAAGGTCACACCTCCAAGCAGCCTTTGTTATATTGTATACCTAAAGGAAGGATTAAGTAGTCGATAATGTCACTCCTACACATACACTGTACAATGCTACGCACAATAAGCCTTGCAAGTATTATTATAAATTTAACAAATACGATTCAGTCTGTCTGCTACAAAGCTGTGTCTGCAGTGCTCGGTTCCTTCACGTAAACTAGTTTGTGTTTTAGTGTTGGTTTGAGGCAGAGGAACTGTTATTACAATATTATTTTAATGTCCACGTACATTAGACAGCTCTGGGGACACTGAAGTGGTGTGTACATTTTCACAATTAGCACCCGACATGCTATGGTTTGAAGTTTACAAAAAAAAAAAAAAAAAAGGCCTCTCTTTATTATACATGTTTGTTCACAAATAATGTCAACAGTGAGAGTGATGGCTTTACTTGAATGCAATGATAAGCCCAGTACAAGAAGTATTAAATAAAGGCTTCAGAAAGATAAATATTGCTTGGTAGCTGATGGGTATTGAGAGATTAAAGTAGAAAAAATGACTATGACAAACAATGGCTCAAGCATAAAAATAAAGGATAAGGTTGATGATTTATACTTTAGCTATTATATAATCCATATGAATAGCACATCCATCAATGCGTTGGGTCCTTACCCTGTTTGTGGTTCTCAGCCTGAAGCCCAATGGGTCCTATTAAAGGTGTGAATCTTAAAGAAAAGACGACAGACACACACACTTTCCTATTTAAACAAAGGTTAAACAATTTCAGATAGGCACTACATTTCTTCAGTAAATGCTACATAGGCAATCCATTTACTGGGGAATATCATCAGCTACAGATCTGAGACAGGACTGCGTATATAGGATTAAATGAAAACACACTGCGGCATGCTCCCATGTTCAGGAAGACATCAACAGTGCATCTGCAGTACAGACGAATAAGCTGCATGACCCGACTTCACCCTTTAAATCACACACAACAAAATGGAAAAATACTCAAGCTAATTCAATTTCCATAGACATGGAAACACCCTTTTATAGAAGTGTCTCTGATAACATTAAGCACCTCTAATTTGTCTAATGAAGACATACTCAATTATTATTATTACGCACATTGGAATATTGCTTTGCATTATAAGTCACAACTATTACCGTTGCTGTCAGTACAACTTGGACAGAAGATGAATAATAGGCTCACACACAAATATATTGGTGAGCAGAATTACACGGAGGGATATCAGCAATATTTCTAAAATTAGGCAGAGGGCGTTGTCCTTGCTCAGCAGCGAAGGTCACCTGTAAACTTAACATTAATTTCCCAAAGTGCAGTGGTAGCTCTACGTGGAGGAGTAGCATGGCACATTTAGGTTCATTACTGTCTTGTATGAAGCTCTGTTAATATATATGCCTTGGAACTTAAGTAATTAAATAAACATGCTGCCCTTGAGTCTGGTGCACAGGCTACTCGATTGTTCCCTTTAGAGTTTGAAAACATGCGTGACTGAATAAAATACATTATTTTCTACCTTATTTGATACATTTGTTGTAAGATTAACCGCAACACTTCAAACTAACCATAGCTACTAATACCACATGACTACAGCATTAGAAGTACTAGTAGATGTTTTTTTTTTTTTTTTAAATAGATTACCACTGATCTTAATGTAACATTTAAAATGGGGCCAATGTAGAAATGCAAAAAGGTGCAATACCCACAACGACCACTAGATGCTGGCTCCAAAAAAATCCAATTTACTGTCACTCAAAAATGGTGATTTTGTATAAGGAAATACTCAGTCATTGCAGTGCCATTAACTGGAAGTGAACCCTTCTTCTCAGGGATCTGGTGGTCCATCTGAAAGTGTTTTTATGAGCAGATATTAGGCTTAAAAAAGATGAAGATTTAGGGGTGGGGTTAGCTTGATTGACAGGTCTGGTCTCCAATGAGATCAGCGCTGAGGTTGTCTCATACATATTGGGCAGTGACCTTAGATTCAAGGGTTAGACCCGCCTCCTCACTCTTCCCTTCATATCTAAATATGGTCAATTCTGGCTTCCAACAACCAACATGGCGACGTGCAAACACCAAACTTCTGGTTTTAAAGTGTGAGTCCACAAACCAATGGGTGATGTCATATTAGCCCCTATACAGCCCATGCCCAGGACACAGTGATGGCAGTGAGAATCATTTAGCATTATAAGAGTTTTCCAACATCTGCCACATCAAAAGTTTTATTTCTATTTTTTTTTTTTTTTGCAAAAATCTCTAAAACTAAATTTCCACATCATCATTATGGATTATTTGGTGATAGGTGAAAACAAATGTGCAATTCATGGATTTAAAATGTCATTTACATTCCACTAATGTGAAAAAGTGAATACTTTTTGAAGCTGTAAATATGTTCATTTCAAATAATTGTCAACAACAAAGATTTATTTGTCACATACAGACGTATGAAATTATGTGCTGTAAAAGTCAATGTGATGTGTTTCTAACATTGGGATTAAACTGAATATATGCAAAAGAAAAAACAAAACATAAAGGATCAAACTTTAAGATAATAAATGGAACAGAAGTAAAATAGAAACATTTGGCAGGAGGAAATACGCAAATAGTTTATCCAGACAAAACTAAAATCTAAAAATCTTTTATCGGAAGTTATAGAACAAGGAAGAAGGAAGAAAATCAATTTCAACATATTTCTAAATAATTTATTTTAAAGATAAGATTAGATTGTGTGCAGTTAGTTACCAAATAAATAACAATTTTATATATCTTGCTCAACTTTGATCTCCTGGATGCCAACCTATTTACACTAACTTATTCCCTGTGGACTACAGCCCTGACTGTCAGCACTGTGCAATCTTTATAGGTGACTTCATGTGTACTGGAGAAGGTGATATCACTTTTTTTTGTAACCTGTCACAGTGAAACTTCAACAGACGTTAATAAAGCATAAACCACAGTTCATGTAAAATGAGAAGCAGCAATATGGCCACTAACTAGTAAAAACACTGCTATAGCATCTTAAACACCACAGTCATTCCACAGAATAAGGACTGTAGTTTAACATTTGGTTTACTGTGCTACTCACGCACGCTCAGAGGGATGTTACTGACAAAGCTGATTGATAAACGACCGTTTTGTCCAACCACTGGCTTCTTGTGCTGGATTTTAACTTAAATTGAATTTCAAGCTCCAATGAGATGTCAGTGTTAACACACTTGAAACCCTCTCAGGGAAAATGTTGCTGTCAATGCAGAAAGACATTTTGGCTTTTCCTCCCTCTTTCTTTGGCCATTTCCCAAACATCCTCATTCATCATTCATTCAAATACGCTTTGAAGGAAGGGTCGTTTCCCCCCAACTGGAAGATTGAAAGGATGATATTCAATTTACAGAGATGCTTAAGAGAACAAAGAACTTAAGAGACTCTTTACATTGACATTATGTACATGGTGCTTTCTCCCAGTAGTGATGTGGGGGTATTAAATTAGGAGTTTTGTTGTGGGTGAGATTATCATATTTAAATAATGCATAAAAGTTATTTTTTATGGACTAAAAAAACAGAGTGAGTGTGCAGTTGTAGATCATCTATGTACCTGTTTGTGTGTGGACAGTTTTACTTGTGTTGTGGGGACAGAAATCTATTTACACCATCATTCTGGGGACCTGCCTCCTTCCCAAGTTGGCATTTTTTTTAAATAAGAGTATAAAGATTTGATTTCAAGATCAGGTTTAGTTTAAAAAGTCAGTGTCTGGATTAGGTTTAATCAAGTGGTGGTAGAAGTTGGACTTAAGTCTCCAGGAAATGAATGAAAGTCATGGACTGTTTATGGACGAAGCAACCAGTGTAATACTCCTGACAGCCACTAGGTGGTGGCTCCAAAAAACTCTGGCTCCAATTGACCTCCATTCAAAAATGGCCATTTTCAATTATGAAATACTCAGTCAATACATTTTTTCCACAAGTCATTCTGGTGTCATTAACTAAAGTCAAGTCTTCTTCTCAGTGATCTGGTCCATCTGAAAATCATTTTATCATTAAGTAGATATTAGGCTTCAGAAAGAGGGAGGTTTAGGGGCGTTAGTTTGATTGACAGCCCCCCTGGTCTCCAATCAGACTAGTTCAGACAATCTCTGAACTCCAGTCTCGAATACTTTGGGCAGTGACTTCGGGTTTCTGGGTTAGACCCGCCTCCTCACGCCTCCCTTCGCCTTCAAATATGGTCACTTCTGCTTCCAAACATCCAACATGGCGATGTTCAAAAGTCCTGGCGTCAAAACATGAGTCCACAAACAACATTAGCTTCATCCGTTCTCTATGCCATTTGGATGCAAGTCCTCACAAATGGAAACATATTCATGTTTGTGTCTTATCATTATTGTAATAATTCAGATAACTTTTATCACTTTTGAACAATATCACCAGTTCTGTCATTTAAGTAAAAAATATTTAATTCAGAGAGAGGGTGGGGAGGATTAATGTGCACTTATGACAGTAAGCGCATCAAAGATTTTACACAGCGTATCACTTTACAAGCTTACACCAAAGCCCCTTTGGCCCCCCGTGTCTTTGCCCTCTCTCATGTAGGATATGAATATTATTAATAAACCTTATCAGCATTGCACAGTCCAAACATATATATTAATTCCAGTGTGCCCAACTCCACATAATCAAAAGTAAAGAGTCTTTTATCTGATGCTAAGACCATTTTCATTTCATCCGTGTGGCTAAAATAGCTTCTGTACAGTTCCAAGGAGCCAAAGTGGATGGGCAGTTTTAATGTTCTAAATGAGTAACAAGGATTCTCATGGATGAGTGCAATTATTCTTAGAGGTTAATGTTATACTCCTGAAAAGCGCCACAGTAATTGATAAATGGGTGTATAGCCTACAGCTGTATTCAGGGTTACTGGACTGCAATACGCCCCAAGCAGCTCTTAGACTGAATTATTAAAGACTGCTCTTTTCCCCATTTCTTTGTATGGACCACTAGCTTCAAAAACTGAACATTAAAGTAACCAAAATATGCTGTGTCTCATATTTTATTTGCAACAGTTGTATCAATTTAATTTTCAGTTCCACAGTTTTTTATTAACTGGACATAAGGAACATGAAAAATTTAAATGCAATTCATTTTGATTTCAGTTTTATTTATTGTCCTTCTGCAAATACAACATTAAACACCACAATTTTCTTTGGTTGTGCAACAAAACTTAAAAAGGATGTTCAATTGTTTGCAACATTTTTTTTTTTTTTTACTTTGCTGTAGAGCAATTGTTTTTATTTATTTTGTTAACTTCAGTTAAGTCTACACCTCTTAACAGTAAGTAGGGAATGAGTGTAATATTATACTCAAACATTTCCTGGAAAGTTAGCCAACTTTCGTGTGATTGGCTTTTTGGGGGGCGGGCCTTAAAGAGAATGAAGCTAAAAGAATCTGTTTCAGATAAAGACTTCAAAAAAGGCAAAGACGAAAAGACAAAGCTCTCAAACTGAGGCCAATGCAGAAATTCAAAAAAAGATGCCACTAGATGCTGGCTCTAAAAAAAAAAAAAAAGTCATTCTGATGTCACTGGTTAAAGTCAGCTCTTCCAATCAGTGATCTGGTCCATCTGAAAACCAGCTCATCATGAAGTAGATCTAAAGCTTCAAAAAGAGGAAGATTTAGGGGCGTGTTTAGTTTGATGAACAGTTCTGATCTCCAATGAGAACAGACTTGAACCTGAGTCTCGTTCACATTGGGTAGTGACCTCGGGTTCAATGGTCAGACCTGCCTCCACACTCCTCCCTTTATATCCAAATATGGTCACTTCTGGCTCCAAACAATCAATATAATGATGTTCAAATACCAAATTCCTGCCTTCAAAATCAGAGTCCACAAACCAGTGTTAGCTTCGTCCATTCAACATACAGTCTAAGGTTTCAGCTAGTGAATGAATAAGGGGCCAGTGTAAAAATCATGCAACATTCCTCAAGTGGAGTCTTAGAAATATAAAAATATAGAGCTAGAAATGGGCATAATAGTTCTCTTTAAATACTGGGCCAACTGCTGGATTGATGCTGCATGAAGCAGTTTTTACAGATGTTCCCCGTGCTTCAGGCTTCAGAAAATAGGTACTGTGTGTACTCTGCTTTGCCAACCTATTGGGTACACTTTTTTTTTTGAAGTGATAAACAATTCGCAGTGTTTCTAAAATCACATTCTCCTGTGAAGACTGTGTAGTCATCATTTACAACAACAGAAGACTGACCTGGATTTTTGAGAGAATTCTTCTCAGTGTCAGATACAAGAACTGCTCTTTGTTGCTGTTGTGCTCACTGTTACACAGTGGTGCAGCACTGCAAACAAGGGGCTCAGTCTACAATAGTCTCCTTCAATGTTTCAGAGTCTTGTTTTTAAAAGTGAAAAAAGAGGAAACACAAGCTGATAACCTTTGCAGTAATTTCAAAATAAGAATATGCAACCTTCAAAGTACAAAACCTCTACAGTTGTTTTAGATGATTTATACCCTGACATTGAGTCTGGTCATCACCACTGATTTCCAGAGAGAAATCGAAACTGAAGAAACGGTAAAGATAACAAACAAAGAGGAAGGCTTAAAAACAATTTAACTTGAGTCTAAAAACCCCTGACTGACTAAAATCCCTTCATCAGTGTCAGATGATGCACAATCCAGAGTGAAGGCAAGACAGTGCAACCAACATTTCAATGCTTACTGTTATTATTTTCATACACACAAGGTCACCAGTAGTGCATCCTCCCACTGTGACAACTACTCATTCACAAAATAACACCTTTATGTACTGAAGTTATTGCCACACTGGGTTAAACAGTATAAATGCAAGGAGACAAAGTGCAGCTCACTGTCAACAGTTGTTTGCTGAGTTTTATGAACTCAAAGACTCAGCTGAGATAAGTGTACACAGAAAGGCCCCCGCAGGTTGGGAAGGGTTCAAATGGAAAAATTCCCGGAGTGACATTGTTAACCACTGAGCCACTATATTGTTGGTTCAAGTCACAGTGTAACACAGAAAGATAATAATACATCATAACAAAACATAATGATAGTTATGTTAGATGTGCCATTGGTTGTGTCATGGGTCAAATAAAGATAGTAATAAACAATGATCAAAAAGAAAAGCTTTTTTCATGTAACAGACATCCATCCACCTATCCACCTATCCATCTATCTATCCATCATTCTATTTAAAACAGTACTGATGGGAACAAGCTGCCAGCCAGTGACTGACTGTAGGACCATCACTAACTGTGCTAATTTAGCTCTGAAGTTAAAAGAAATACAAGCTGCAGGCTGGACTCAGCTGTTAGCTGCTGACCTCAGGCCAGGGTGATGTACAATCAACTGACACAGGTAGAGAAGATTCCCTCAGGCATTTTAGGAAATTTTACGTTACCTCTGGTCTTAGAAGAGAGAAACATTTTCTAAGTTGAATACACTGCACAGTGGAGGACAGACAGACTGAAGGAAAAGCAGCGTCTGTCTGTTAGGTCAGGTGAATGGTCCAGTGACAGTTTTAAGTAATTATTACACCCATGGTGTTTATAATTACCTATAGAAAGTTTTTCTTCATAAACTATTATTATATTTTATAATTTAAGAAAAAAAACATTATGAAAGATTATTGTAAAGGTGCTTCCATTATATCCTGTTGGTTTCAGGATAGTAGTAGCAAAAGTAAATTGGGCTTCTGTGTGAAAAGTATATGAATTTCTGAATCCTCATTGTTCGTATTAAAAATAATGAGTCAAATCACGGGTACCATTTTTACCATAAGCACCTTTAGAGTGTTATGTCTCTATATTCTACTATGCTATTCTTTTAAAAACGAGTTCATCTCTCTCCCATTAACTAGCAAAAAATAAATAAATAAATAAATCATACTTAGTGTGAGACTAAGTGTTGAGATCCAAACTGGTCTCCTGAAACAGATAATAAACTCATCCAGAGCTCATGGTCAGCTTTTCTCACTTCAAATTGTCTTTTAAATTTTCTACTTATTAAATGTAATTTGTTATATACTTCAATGTTACCTTTTTAAAATTTTAATTTTAATTAAAAAAAATTAAAAAAATCAAAGCACACCTGGAGCACACTAGTGTGTGTTGCTCAACAGACTACTAGATTTTTACCACTCCATAGAGCCCTATGTATGTGTTTTTTTGCATTGGAATGTAAGCTGGCATACATATTCTATAACCATCCTGTCAGAAATAGGCTTGAACCGAACACATCATAGTGCTCACCTCAAAGGTAAATTATCGATCTGAAGAGCACAGAGAAGGTGGACAGGGACTGGGAGGGTATTAGGGTAAATGTCCCTCTTGGCCCTTGACATCTTTCTGTGATGATGACCCAGGCACACCGTGACCCTCCGTCCACACTGCTTCAGGAGAGGTCATGATTTATTCCATGGCTGTGAACCTGAGGTCATGCTATCTCCCCGCAGCAGCTGCCCTCTGTCTCAACGTGCTAGCTTCACAAGTTTCAATTCTCGAGAGGGAATAAAAATGGGGAGGACAAAACTGTGGTCCACATATTGCATTTCCTTTTTCTTTCTTTTTGGCAAGCTGCACCATCCTCTGTGCTCTTTGAGCCCGTAGTAATTTATATAGTGCAGTGAAAAAAACAAAACAACAAAAACGCTTTAAATTGTTTTTCTTTTCTTGGCACTAGAGACGCATTTGTTCTAGTTGGCATATAGAATATTGAAAAATTGTTTTTATTTAAACCTAATTCTCCACAGCAAACATGTTTTGAAGAACACATAACTGTATCTAGATAATGTTTTATGTTGACAAGGAAAGTTATTCAGTGTACATGTTGAAACAGAGTGATGTATTGCTCTAACTTCTAACAAACAGTTTTGGCACATAAAATTAATATTGTTAATAACTGCATTTTTTATATGTTTACTCCACTATTATCCAACCACCATTTTATTTTTCATTTATTTATCATTTATCCACCAGCCTAATGCTCACATCATCTTTGTCTTAATTACACATCTGTTTATATTAATACTTTGAGGACCCAAATTCCTTGTATGCTACACACATGAATAAATAATAAAATGAATCTAATTCTGATTTTCCTCTGCTCAAAATATACTTACTGCTTTGTTTCAGCTGAATTGTTTTTACTGTGACACAACAAGTAAGAAACCAAGGTCTAGGTGATATTTATAATTCCCAAAGCTGATGGATACTCATTATGTTTTAAGTTTGTTATTCTATAACTGAAAGACCAAAATGCCAAATATCTGTTCAAGACTCAAAACACTGAAACAATGCACATTTGTGTATAAACTGTGTTTATTAATTAGTTTGGTATAAGTGTCAGTCTAAGAGAAGTTCCAGCAGGAGGCTATGTGCAACATCATATCAGTTGTTGTATCAGTCTACTTAATATATTTATTAATTTTGAAAGATAATAGTAAAATTATTCTAAATAAAACATAATGTCTGTGCTGTGGCTTTCAAGCAACATCATTTTATGAAACCACTTAATCTTAAGTGTTTTAGTATACAGTCGTGTTGAATACAATACAAATACAAATATGCAAATTTGAGTGTGATGTCATCATCTAGGAGCATCTAGTGACTTTTTAGGCTGGCAACACCTGGACCAACTTTTACCTCTGTTATAACCAGAGCCTAACAGGGTATTCAGGGCTCCGTCAAGCACTGGTAACATTAACCGCTGTAAACCACAAGAGCTTTGTACTGACACCTCCTCCTGTGCACACATCAGACAGCCTCTCGTAATAGTGCTACCTCCCCTGGTACGACACAGGTAGCTACGCAGCGACATGAATCCAAAGGTTCACACCAGCATCTATTACAGCTTTGTCTGCACTGCTGTACAGTGGACAATGGTCAGGCTGGATAGCATATTTACCAGGTTTCATAGATTAACTATAAAATAAACACTATTCATTTGTGATTAAATACTTATCGTAGCACAGAAAACTGCTGTTGCTGCCAGAGTGTGTAGGCTAATCAGTATTTAAATCATGTTGTTGAAAGTGGTGGACAACAGTTTATTGTATATGTGGCTTCATTAACATAAGATTCAATTCGAGACAGTTATTTTTTTGTCTTTAAGTAGGTCCCAGTCTACTCTCTGGGGAAATTTTTCTTTATGACGAGTTGACACAGTAACTTGAACAACTATACATTATGATGTAAATGAATGCAGAATTTCAGTGTTTTATGAGACTATGTCAGAAAGGTGGTGAATCTGTGCTACAGGTTGGAAGCAACACGCTGCATGGATGTATGCAGCCTAACTGCGCTATAAATATATCAAATAAGCAAAGACTCTTTTTTTAAACCGATGTCCTGAAAAAGGGGGGGGAGGGGTGGTGTTGAAGGCAGGCTCAGCACTTAATGAATATTCAGTGAGACGTGGCTGAGTGTCAGCTCAGCAGGTGGGAAGAGGGCGATGTGGTGAATGTAAACCTGCTTTGCTGGAGCTGCAGCCAAGGATCAGGGTTTTTTTTTGTGACTACGTTGTTTCTTTGTGGAAAATACTTTGATGCAACCCCTGTATCATTATACACAACATTACACACCACCGTGTACTGCAAGTCTATTGACTACACCCAAGTTTCACATTCACATTCATTATTTCCAAATCATATTATTGCTGTTGAGTTTTTTTCTCGTGATTCAAAAAAACAGGCCGTGCAAATTTCCTTCTTCAGCTAGCCCTCCATGTAAAGCTCATCATTGGAGGATACAGCTGCTAATGACACTGTGGTTTATTTTGGGAAGAAACAGACACATAAACACTGAGACAATTCAGCCATTGTTTTTTATAGGCACTGATTCTGAAAAAAAAAAAAAAGTTTG
>OOFC01048294.1:35989-47639 GCA_900323345.1 Pseudochromis fuscus
AAAAAAAAAAAATGTTAGTATGCACTGAGATGACTAAATGTGTCTTTTTGTGAAACAAATGAACAAATGAATTTGACAATTTTACATTTTATTCCCAACTTGAATTTGTTTTTTGTTGTAGTTTTTTATGTTTTAAGTTCCCCCTCAATCCCAGGTCAGCAGAGTATAGATCATTATGCAGATTTAAAAAAATAAATAAATAAAAATCAGGTCAGTTTTAATGAAATAGACAAATTTTCTGATTGTATGCGCATACATTAATATACATTATCGTTACCTATATCAATGTTTATGTCAAATAACTATAGTCCTATACTCCATGTGTCAAAATGTATTCTTTGACTTAATTTTGCACATTACACAGAGGAAGGAGTTAGTGTAGGATTGAATTTGTTGGATTGCACCGTGTGATATCATTTTCAGAAAGACTGTTCTCACCACTGTCTGTGTAAAACTGCTGTTAAAACATGTACTGCTGCCTTGTTCATTAAGTACAAACACTTTCTGATATTCTAAACAATATTTTTGTTCATCCATAATGAATGTGTTTATTTGAGAAAATACAAACCTTAGTATAATGTGGTAGTCAGTGACGGTAGGTCGACTCTCCATGGCAACTAGGAACAACAGGGTTCAGCAGTCATGGTCTTTCATTTCATGTTTGTTGCTCCTGTTGCTCTTTGTGTCTGTTTTGGCCTAAGCCTGTTAATATTAATGGAACAATAAAACAAAGGGTTACAATCTTTTAAACAAGTGTCTTCAAGGATTTCTGCAAAACACTCACACGTGGATGTGAATTATTACAGTACCGCAGCATTCAACCCTTTGCTTTTTTTGTTTTAACAAAACACATGCAGGTGTGCTTCACTGGATGTGCACTGCCCCACATCTTAGGAGATACATTTTATTCAAAGCACCTGAATGTATTTTAGGAGGGTTTGAGGAGAGTGTGATCATTTTGTTGTAGTTGTTTAAACAAAATTTGCTATAAGCAAACCACATTGCACACTATGCTCATGTTTTTTACTTTGCCTCCATCTAGCATTCAAGATTGATGGGGATTTTACTGAGCTTTAATTCTTAAAAATAGGAGAGCAAAAGAACACAAGATGGAAGATTTTGAACAACCATTTCTTAGTCACAAACCTGCCTTTACATCTTTGTATGTTCCAACACAATTCACACTGAACTCACACTGAAGACTTCATAAACCTGACCACCAGCTGTGGTAATATTTTCTATGACATATGACAATTTCAAAATGCATTATTTTCCCCGTCATTTGCACTGATCTCCATGTGTTACATGTGCTACAGGTAAGACGACTCAGATGCTCGACACAAGTCGAGTGCATCAGCAGCACAGAGCTGTATACACACAGAAAACACAGGAAGCAGGATGAATGACAACAGGCAGGACCATGAGAGAATAAATAAAAAAAATGTATAACCATATCACCACCTTAATGTAATGGGGTGTGTGATGGTGTATTTATGCAGTGTAATATAAATACCATTATAAAACTTATATGTGCTACTTGCAATGCCACAGCATTGATGACTGTGTTTACACAGTCTTTACAAACCCATCCCTCTAGTTGAAATTTCCCTCTATCCATACGGGACTTTATGTACATCAAATATTAATGTTGTACCAACAGAAAATGGTCGCTCCAAAAAGGGATGACCTACTTCCCACATTTAGCCCCAAAGGAACTGTCTCTGGAAAAACATGAGAGAGGGATGTTTAGCCAACAGGGCTGCTCTTTTAAGCCCCAGCTGAACATGGTTTTTAATCGCACCCTGGTTCTGTCTCCATTTTTTTCTCCAGCAATCCATCGTGTCACTCAGAAGTTTTTGTCACTTTAGAAATAAACAGAACTTAAACCAAACCATTAAAATAGAGCATTAAAAAATCAGAAATAGTTCTATTAAGAGATATTTTTGACTGAATGTAAAGACTTTAATTTATTCCTGCAAACAATATTTACATTTACAGGAAATAACCTATCTTCCATTAAAGATGAACTCTCTTGCTAAATCAATAAACTGTGGCAGACACTAAAACTATAAAGGACGTTATTTTGAAAGGCTATTTTTAATTATTCTGCAATTCTGTGACAACAAAGTGAAACCCACACAGAGGTCTGAAAAGTGTAGTACAGGGAAAAGAGCACACATTGTGAGTTACATAGACTTTACACAGCACAAAAAGAAAACATCATAAATTCATTAAGCGAACAGAGCAACAATTAAGCCATTTCAAAAATACATAGCCATGCTATATTATTTAATTATTGCATGCATTTGTAAGAGGAGGGCACAGGGCTTCAAAACCAAGCAAGCACAAAAGTGTCGGGCTTAGCTCTGCAGCAGTAAAAAAAAAAATCAAACCTCTAAAGAGTACCTCTGAACAGAGATGGCTAATTGCAAAGGTTAAACAGACAATCAATCACTCATTTATATTTATGCTGAGTGATTCTTCTGAGTTCTTACGTAAACGCTGCTTTTATCAGAGTGAAGGATTGTGTGAGTTTTATGGACAATTGCAAACAGTAAACTCTGGAAGGATAACCAACAGTCTGTCATAAACACAATGCTCAGCTGTCTCTACTGGATACTTAGAAGAGTGTATTCATTTAGATGCCATGCTGAACATGCTGGACTCCACAGTTTAACCCCTTTCAGTACAAAAGGCTCAGCTTCTGCCTCTTCAGCTCTTCCCCTGTAAGCTGCAAGGTTAGCAAAGTTGACATCCAACCTAGATTCCTGCAGGCTATGTGTCAGCCCTAAACTCAAGCCTCTGCTTTAGTACTTTTGGGCACTTAGCATTTTCCTTCCCTGAGGTCAAATGGTCATCACTCCACTTGGCCATCATCTTCCCACAATAACAGCTGAAATAACACGAATGTCTGAATGTTTCAACATGCCAAAGCCGTCTTTGCCACCTTTGAATACCAATGATGATTCTGTTCCTCCACCAAGGAGGCTATGTTTTTATCGTCATTGGTTTGTTTGCTCGTCTGCTCATCAATCCGTCTATCTGTTATCAATGTAGCCACAGATCTCAATGATTAGATTATTTATTTATTTATGAGAGACTTTGGATGTTGCCCAAGGAACAAATTATTCAATTTCGGCCAAGATCTTCAAAAGGATTTGTCCGTCAGAAAATCCTTGCTTAGAAAGAGTGAATGTCAAATAAGTACAAGTAGACTATATAGCATCTTTTTACCGAAGCTTAGGTCGACAGCACGTTACAATTGTTTCTCTCAATACACCCAGTCACACATACACACCAGTTGATTCAAAGCTAACGTGCAAGGTGCCAACTAACACTGGTAGCAACTTCTGGCTCACATACACTTCAACATATGGACAGGAGGAGCCATGGAGTGATGCACCAAACTTACTATTTTTAGGTGACCTGCTTTACAACTTGAGTCCCAGCTGCTCTTAGTAGGAGGCAGTTAAACACCATCCCTACATCTATGAGCTGGAGAGGAAAAAGCAGAAGGAAGTGGTAGGTACAAACTGAAAACAGGAAAAGGTTTTGGCTCCTTGGGTAAACCTCAAAACTTCATGAATTTAGTTGAAAGCACTCATGTTTTGGTTTTTTTTTTTTTTCCATGGTGGTGATTTTAGTACAAAAAGTATAAATGGCTCAGCTTTCATCAATTTCTCCCACTACTGATGAGGCGAAGTTTGTTTTAATGAATCAAAAGGCAGGTAAACAGAATATCATGAACAATATTTATTTATATTACATAGGCCATTTTTCATGTTTTTCCTTGTATAAATCCTCATTACCATGGTCGTGGCCTATACAGTGAAATCAATGAACAAAACAATATTTAGCATTTAGCCATTTCCTCCTCTGCTTAAGTAATTTCTAAACACTTTAAAGTCATCTTCAATGCTCCTAACAGTTTTCAACTTAGGAGCTCTGTAAAGGGCTAAGATGTTTTATCTTTACTGGGATCTGGTCTCAACTTTAAGGTGAAATTCTTAGAAAACATCATGATTATAAGAATTACTTTTTACAATTTTGAGAGCAACTCTTTGTGCAAAGATTGATAGACACGGCTTCAGACCAGATCTGTTATGCCTCAGTGGGGGATTATACTCTCTGAGTACTTTCTGGTTGTTATTGTTTTCTGGCATGACTGACCAAAGTTAATAATTTACAGTAGTGTATAGGCGCCTTTGTTGTGAAGATGAAAAATATCAAGTTTGACCAACAAACTTGGCTCAGACTCAAATGAAAACATCCATTCCCAGAGGACTCATTGTTTTTTTGTTGATTACTCATCTACAGGATTGTAAGTATCACATTAATATGCAATAACTTGGTAGTAATGAAGCTCGTAGGAAGAATAATTCCTCTGGAAAACTGTCTTACAGCTTCAAAATGGGTACAAGGTCTCATGTGTTTGTGATCCCCATGTGAGGAAAGAAGCTCAGATGCCAACTGAACACACAGATGCGCATGTGTGAGCAGTCCTAAGTGTGCACACACAAAGACAGGGAAAGTAAACAAGAAATAATCACCACGCAGTCATTAAAACAATTTTGTGTGCTACACATGACATAAAAAATTCATTTGTTTTCCCAGTATCTGTTCTGCACACTCATCCTGTTTTTGTATCTGATTGAGTTGTGTCTTTGCTTCTTCCCTTTTTAAGTCACAGGGTTCTGCAGTTTGGTTAATCCACTGAAAACCTTGCACAGGTCACCCATCACACACCTCGCAGATTAACTCATTATTCACTCTCACATTCATACCTACAGGCAATTCTAGCCTCCTGCCTTCCTGACTTGCATGTGCGGTGAATGTTGCAACCAAATGAATACCAGACAAACAAATAAACAAAAACACACACGTACAAACACTGGCAGAAAATACAAACCAAATAAAGGCCAGGGTCAGGAATCAAATACAATTTCTTTATCTGTGAGGCAGCAATATCAGATCACAGTTTTCTGCCGCTACCACAAAATTCACTGCTAATTTATTGCATGCCAACATATTAAAAAGTTCTACATATACAGCACAGCTTCAATCTAAGAGTCAAATTTATTCATTCACTGTGCTGAAGGTGAGACGACGTATTCGTTTTAAAAGATAAAATAAAATGGAAATCCTGCACCAAATGAAAAGATTTCAACAGAATTGAAAGATTTGATGCCAAATGTGAAAACGCTCCATAAGCTGAGTGATGATGTGAAGAAATGTGTGTAACATAATATAGCCTATAGATGCATCTGTGCTCATACACCACATGCATACATGCATAACTCTGCATGGACACACTAATTCATTTAGGTGTGTTCCATGTGTGTGCGATCAAATTGAAAGCAAAAGCCCACCAGAGGGAAATATTAACACAACGGTGATGAATGAGCTGACTGCAGTTTACAACATGTAAACATGCACTGCCCATTCGCCATATCTCCAATCCATTAGCTATCATTGGACTCTGTGTTAAAGCTGTTTGTTTGTTTTGCTCCCCTCTCCCCCGTTTTGTGCCCCCACTCGCCTGCAACCCTCCAAGAATCACTACCTTTTCCGTTTTCCAATTTCAGCCGCTTCCTCTGGAGCGAGGTTTGATGAATGTCGCTCACATTAGGGTGACCTCCGAGATAACCCCTCCTTTCTTTCCCAAGAAAATTCATCAGGCAGAGTCGGGCAGCCCCAGGGATGTGTGATTCAGCACTCAAGGTGAGTGTTTGTCACAGAGGCCTCAGATGGCCAGATATTGGTGAGGAGTGAGAAGGACAGCAATGTGTTGTTTTCTGCTGCTCTCACAGCCTTACAGCCCGAGCTGAGACAGACATGCCGCGTATGTGTACATCAACACCACCTTACTAGGCCTGGGAACCCTAATCAATATTTTATATTAACAATGGGAAAAATGACTACACTACACGTATTGTAAAATGTGTTCACTTGTAGAAACAAACTTACAGGGAATTATTTTTCGACTGTACAATTCCCCACAGGTCTACAGGGCATTATATCATCTTTGGCTCATGTTCTTTTTTTTTTGCCACAAACTTCCTCTTACTCCTACAGCAGGTAGTTTTTTCCTCTTTCTTTCTTACCGAAAATCTCTGTTAGGCCAACTTTATATGCATGTTAATTTCTACCTTTGTCATATTTTTATAAGCAAATGAGCATCAGCAGTGTTAACATCCCAGTGGATGGAGAAACATTTTTAATCAAAATCGATATTTATGGCATTGGGAAATGCATAGAGCTATGTATATGAGGGTAAAGGTGGTTTGATTGTGGGCACAGTGTCGGAGTTTCTTCATATAGTTTCGTCTATAGCTTTGTAACTTTTATACACACCCTCCCACACAAACAACAACACTAAAATAAATTGTACAAAAGTGTGAGCGCCAGTGATGATTTCTGGGTTAACATAACTTATTATTATCCTTGGTTCTTCTACCGGACTCAGACCAGACAGTCATTTGTGGTATTACTTCACAAACAAAAATCTAAGCCATACAAAGAAAAACTAACAAGATGTATTCTCTACCTGTCACTCCAGGTCCAACACTGCACAGAAGTCAGTGATCTACATTTTTGCAACACGCTGCATTAATCACACCGTGATATTGTTTTGTTTTGTTATTGTTACTGAATTGTTATTCATCCTACACTACAACCCAATAGAACATATATTTATGACATTTATAAATCTTTGGGGAGTGCATGGAAGTGCTTGCAAAGGTCTAGCCTTCTCCTAGCACTGTAACTTTGTATAATTTGTATAAGTGTTGTTATTTGTGTGGGAGGGTGTGAATGAAGGTGTTGGAGCAGGTGATGCTTTTTAGGTGAGTTTAGGTTATTATTCTTTTTTGTCAACATCAGATGTTCCCTTGAACAACATAATGAGAATAAAATAAATAAATACATGTCACATTCCACACTTTTGTTTTCCATCCTGCACCATGAAAACCCCTCAGATCTCACCACAATAAGAGAAGATATCCTATTTTTTTTGTTGCTGCTGATATAATATAAAGGTCCTGATTTGATACAAAGCACGGTTTGTGATCTGGCCATTAAGAGCCCAGATAACTGTAAGTTCACATCTCACCTCTCCCAGATGGTTAGTGGGAACAACAGAACAGCAGGTCAGACCAGTGACAGCACTAACACAAGCACTGACCCATGTGACACGCCAGAAATGGGATCAGCAACGTCACCACCCGCGGTGGCCGGTCAACAGAGGGAACTGCCTCTGTCAAGTTATCCTGACAAGAACAGCTACTTAAGTAACATACGTTGTTAATTATTACAAAATAATTATGTGCCTGATTAATTTTTGTGTGAGTACAGACTTTTTGTGCAGGGCTCTGCTGCCCCCTCCAAACCCCAGGCACTGCTGCTCATCACTCTAATGGGTCTATCCCTTCCAAAACCAGCTGAATCTATTCAGATACCCAGGGAGCAATTTAGCAACTCAGCTGTGGTGTCTTTATGGTGAACTCAGTGTCAGAGTAGCCACGTTTGTGTGAGACCCACTAGAGTATTTTTTCCCCCACTTCAGTTTGACACTCATTTATCATCCACAGGGAATTTATTGATTGTTATTCTGATAATTCCTAAATATTATGACAATGGTCTTATATCCAAATAAAAGGTAATATTCAAAGCAGGTGTTTAACAAGCGTTAGATCCAGTGGAAACAAACCAAACAGAGGCTGAAAGGTTTGTTTACTCTTGGAAAATAGCATTCGTGTAGCATTCTCCATCCTCTGTTTAGTTTGTGTAATTTATGGTCGTCCACAATTCCCTCTCACGTCAGACAAGCCTGATGTCCTGTGTTTTATGAAGAGGTTGTGGAGAATGCAGCTTGCTTTCATGGATTTGCATTAATTTCGGTTTGGATAGTGCCTCACCAGTGTGATTGAAACAGCTCAATATCCTTGGGAGGACACCAAATGTTAACTCAATAGCTTATGTAAGACCGTATCTTTTCTGGGTGGCTGTGGGATTGATGACCACAGTCATTGTCCAGGATGTAATGGATAACCTCTGTTCATTTACACAGAAGAGTAACACAAGTTAGAAACTTATTTTAAAGTGGAGTGTGAGTCTTTGGCTGATATCAAATTTCTGTGTCTGCTATTGTGCTGTGAGAGGGCATCCTGCATGCACAGGGCAACAACAAAATGCCAACTGTGATAGCCCAGCTGAAGCAGCATCTGTCCAATAAAATTATCCAGATGTGAGATGGTGTAATGCTGCAAAAAGGTTGTCTGAGGATGGGTGGGGATGTTGATAAAGCATGGATGATTCAAGGTTGTTTTTCCATATGACTGATTTTGCCATTATTATATCCATGGTTTAAATAACTTAATATTATCATTTTTATAGGCACATTCACATTTATACCTGCTGTTTAGAAGTAGATCCTATTCAATATTTTTAGTAATTGTTTGAGTAGCAGTCCCTTGGATTGACGATGCGTGAGCTCGACTGGTGGGTAAGGTATTTATTAGATTTAACGACGAACATCTTAGGGCACCGTAAAACTGTTTATAACATACAACACAAACAAACGTTTCACAGTTAAAGGAAAATATTATCTGAATCTTTACAATAAATATTTTACACACAAGCGTGTTCACAATGCATACCTCACTGCGCTCTCCAAGGAATGCTAATTTAGTGACCACGAACGACATGCTTGCGTGATTGTCAACGAGACAGCCGTCTAAACAAACACAATAGCGCGGCACAAAGGTCCGTGTTGTCACATAACAAACTCAAACAAACAAACGAAATATTGCCAAGCAATTAACAACTAGCAAAACAATCTTACCCGGCCTGAGTGACGCTGCAATGAAATGTGACTGCCATGACAGCTGTGTCAAGTGCCGGAAGTATATAAATAGTACCGGCAGGTAACTTCCGGGTCATTTACATATTAGGAATACAGGTCAATGTCAAAATAAATCACAACAATTTTAATCAATAATTCAACCCACACTTACCCCTTTTTTGTCCTTTTTCCTATTTGAACATTTATACACACACAAATCACATTATGGCCTTTTACAGTTTGAATTGTAGTAGAAGAGACCCTATGATTCCTCCACCCTCCACTCTGATACATGTAATTAAAAGGAGACAGGTAAGATATTTACTGTGTTCACTGTATTAGTTGAGCATGTATGTATGTGGATGTTTGTTATTTATCGTTAAGCACTGAACAGCCTGGACTGATAGTTAGTCATAGACAAAAGTTTTAGACAAATTGAAATTTTACCCTGATGATTGCACCTAATTAAAAGGCAAAGTTATTAGAATTCATCTGGCCAGGGCCATGAATGGAAATGTATCTAACAGTTGTTGAGACCACTCATCCTGTCCAGAAATGTCAGCTGGGTAGTGGCGCTACAGAAAATGTCAGGTGATTACCAAAGTCATTATAATTCATCCTCTGGGCACCACGTTTCACATCAATCCATGTAGGTGTTTTTTTATTGGTGTATTTGAGGCTGTATTGATCAATAGTCTAAATGAGTGACATTACAACACACAGATTACCAGATTTGTGTGAAATAACTTTAATAACATTTCAGTGCTGGCATGAAATACAAGGTATCATAATGGTCAAGTGAACATTCAGTCTTTCCTGTGGCCTTCTGCTCCACTGTGGCTTGGAAATGTTAAAATACTTGAGAATGTATGAGTCGTGTGGTATTTACAGAACGTGCATTCTCATGACCTCTTTCCACCTGAAGGAGTTGTGTAATTGGTTAAAGTGAATACCGCAGAGCAAAGCTGAATGGATTTACGTAAATACCATTACACAATCCATTTAACTCCTCACATTAAATGATACACCTGTCCAGTTGTATTTTTTTAACCCCCATTTCATGTCCTCCAGAAAGTCCAAACTCTGTTTTGTGTTTGTCCCAAGAAAAAGTCTTTTTTGTTCTGAGACTGGTGTTCTTTAGTCATAGTTCTACGTTTTCTTAAAAACATAAAAAAATAAATAAAATCTCTTGCCCACACACACACACATATACACCTACTGTACATGTGCAGTTCATTCTTGTGTGTATCACTCAACAGAACAGGCCACCTGCACTCTCAACTTTTCATTTCTGGCCTCAGGATGAAATTTTCCCAAGTGTTTGGCCAGTAGTTACAGTTGTTAGAAATATTTTTATATTAACCACAAAGCTGCAAAGATGGTAGAGTATTAAATATGAAGACACTGCTGCAAACAAGAAATGGGGACAAAAACCTATTGATGTAAAAATCAAATACATACTTTCAATTAGTCTAAATTAAAAATAATTTAGATTTTTCCAATACCACAATTTCACAATGACTTCTGACAATTGGTAAACACAGTGATTCTATCAATAGTAGCGCATGGCAACAGGCCCTGCAGTTGTGTCAGATGTCAGAGATCTGTGCTACAGTTCAGCAGTTTACCATGTTACATAGACTTTTCTATGTTGACGCACTGTGTGGTTTTTGGGCAAAATGCTGCCGTTACTAGTCCCCAAGGTAATATAAGGGTTTGTGCTCTTATCAATCTCCCACTCAGATTTTTACTTTATGCCCTGCGAGTGTTATTTTCAAAGTGTTTCTAATCCTACAGATTTGATCCCATGCTGCAGGATCAAGACAGCCACTGTTATGTATGTGATGATATGAATAAAAAAAAAAATGAATAAAAAAACTCACCCACTCAACATCAGCCAGAACACACTAGGTCAGTGCAATTGAACATGAAAATGTTAGAGGTGAACAGCAGTTTTATTATCACAGCATAGTCTTTCATTGAGGCCATTACCTGATAATAACTGGGTTGAAGTGTGTGTCGCTATCCAGATGTGTTGTCTCATAGTGTCTGAGGAATAAATATCATTTTTACCAGATTTTTGCAGGTGGTCCCAGCACATGTGAGGGTTGATTGACCACTGACTGATTGGTGTCACTTGTTAGTATTTTTGGTCTGCATTTTAAGTTGTTTTTCATCCAGGTTTTGGCAGAGATATCACTATACTGCTTTGCATCATGTCACCTCCAACTTAGCAATCATTTTCATATGTCATCAGCCACGTAATTAGCCCTGTATCAGCCTGCTAAACGAAACAAAAAAATTGATATTAGACAGATGTAAACCCTTTTTATTTTTAACTATTTCGATTGTTGACATTTATTTATTTGTTCATTTGAAAATATACATGGTATACTGTGCTTTCGTCCACTCTGTGGCATAGAGGCTCTGCTAAACCACTGAGCTCTGAAACAGGGAGATTTAACATCTATTACTGTTGGGTGGACTGTGGGCTGTACTGTCTGGTGGGTGCCCTGCTGGGGCATGTAATATGCATAATAATGGTCCTTTTGTACATTGTTACATTTCCATGGAAAATGAAAATGTTAAACTCTCTGCTGTTTTTTTTTTCAGTTGCATGCACTGCTGGATGTGTAGATGAAAGATTACAGTACAGTACAGACCATGCTCTTGCTTTGTTTTACCTGTTAAAATAATGAAATGCCATTAAAATATGTGAAGGTACAGAATATAAAACAATATTCTGTAAGGTTAAATCAAACACCAAAGCTTTGGGAAAAAAGTTTCTGAGCCTCTTCTGCTCCTTTT
>OOFC01048294.1:47659-69864 GCA_900323345.1 Pseudochromis fuscus
AATTAGTCACTAATAAAAATACTGATGCACCAAAAACTAACTAAATAAATAAAAATATTCAGACTCATAGATTTTTGTTATCGTCATTGTTGTTTAATTGTCTCTTTAATCTGATCTGAAAAACATGTTTGTCATTAATTTAGAGTATTTCATTATTACATATTACAAATACATAATAACTGTATTATATTATACATATAAAATAACACATTCCTAATACCTTATGAAAAAGCAATGACCTTTAAAAAGTTGGATCAATATTGTAACTTATATACACCCATTTCAAGCTTTTTTTTTGAGTTTTAGAGAGAAAGTTTACCCATATAAACCATCTTATAGCTCCTTTTCAAATGCTGCTATCACACATTTTGGGATATCCACACTTACTTAATGTCTGTGCTCTTGCTTGCCCCTGGATTATCCCGTGTCAGGGGATGTTTAAAAAAGTGTGCATCAATTTCAGTAAGCTGTAGAAACAGTATTGAGTGCATCTGACTTCCTGTCAGCATTTATATATATATATTTTTATTGTCGGTGCAGTGGAGTCAGGAAAAGCTTGTTTTGTGTGTCATTCATCGCAGCCGTGCTGTGCTGTGCTGTGCTGTGCTGTGAATATATGAAGTTAGCCCTGTTTAGAAAATATTACTGCTAACAATGCTGAGAGAAAAGTTTCAGGGATCTAGACAGACACTGTTTCTAATACAAAGCAGTAAAGCACTACCACACTTCTATATAAGCAGATGTTGTTCTGCAGTATTAAACATGTGTCCTGCCAGAAACACTGTCAGTAAATGACTAGCAGACCTGTAATTCACACAATTCACAAACTACAGCGACAGAGATCTTTTTTACATTGGTATTCAAAGCGCAGCTCTCTTTAAATTGAGCGTTGGCAAAAAATTTAAGAGAATTCAACATATTTTTTGAGTAACAATATAATGTATTTGTAGAGCTTATATGATTCATCAAAATAATCAACATTTCCATCAGCACTGAGCTTTAATTTGTTTGTTCTTGGTTCTGAAATATGAGGGAGATAAAAACTTTTGTTTGACTGTAAAAATGAGCCCATTTGTTTTGGACTGATATTTGGATTTAATTTTATTTTGTGTTACTGAACATCTGGAATGGAAATTATTCGGGTGTTTTCTAACACATTATACCAACAAAAGAGGTAAAAAAAAACAAAAGGGCTTCGTCTTGCAGGGTGCAAATACGACGTGAGACGCCCTTGAAAACTCAAATGAAATTATGGACATGTGTGTGTTGTAGAGGTAGTACTGAAGATGTTTGACAGGTGCACGGGCACTGCACTTCCTCTGTGCGTTCGATTTACTTTGTACGTTGTGAGTGCTTTGACTGAAAAGTGCTCCCACCGTGCATCCTCCTTGTGGGCGCCGTGCATCTTTCACCAGTGGTTTTCTTGGACACCGTACAGCATACTTGTGTCCTTGCCAAAAAGTGGGAAATGGTAGAGATTGTTGGTCCTGATCACAATCCTCCATACATGCTTATGGGCGGTCTACGAGTTTAAAATTTTGCAAGATGCACTTGCGTGGTCTGAGTTTGTTGACGTTTTTGCATGTGCACAGCCTGTAGAAGGGAGGACGGCCGTTTGGGACCAAGACTTAAATAACAACCAGTGATTAATAAAAGATTATGTGATAGCATGTGGGAACAGGAATTATCACATACACTGACAACATGTGTATCACCCTCTGACACGTCATTATAAACATTATATACATTCAGAGCAAGGAAGAGAGGTTTTATCTAAGGAGTACACCTTTTGACAGAAAGCTTCCCCAGTAGAGCAGCTGGAGATACTGGACATCTTCAGTACCACTGATGTCAGCCAGTGTTGTAGCACCTACTTTAGGCTTTCAAAAACCTGGAGTGGATAAGACATCACTTGCCTCAATTACATTGTTTTTTACAAAAGTAGAAAGGGTGGAGGTTTGAGCTCACCACTGGGTAGAAACACAGCAACCCTTCCCATGCTGCATACATGCAATGTTGTCTAATTGTTCTAATTGTCTATTCAATTGTCTAATGCAAAACCAATGAATACAGAATCACAATATTATTGTAAGACCTCATCACTGTGAAGATGCTGCTTCGTTTACCTTATTCATGAGTTTGCTGTGTGTAGTAAAATAATACACACTTTTGATTGAACTTGAGTTCCTATTTGCTTTTGTAGACAATCTTCAATATTGAGTGAACAGTATCACATAAAACCATCCGGCATAAGATGTTTTTCAAAATAAACCTCTGACCAAATATGTTGATTTTAAAAGTTATATTGCTGAACATACCAAGACAAACTTTTGTGCTGATTCTTCCTCATATTTCTAAACTGTAATTCATAATTAGGACTTCACTGGAAATCCTGAACATGCACCTGTTTCCTCATCAGCGTGCTCTACTTCTCCAGCCTGCTGCTGTGTTCCCTGCACGCAAAACAATTCATTAATGGCGACATTTTCATGGGATTTACAGGGTAAAATTCAACTAACTTCATATATCTTTCCATTTTATATTTACTCCTGCCAACAACCTGACAAACAGTGGCCGAGGTTTGCTCAGCTGACAGTATTTCCCACAGAGGAAAAACTGGTGATGTTGGGTGGCCGGCTAGTTATCAATTTAAATCAGTGAAGCTACTGGTAGATTAGTTTGTATTACTTATACTCTGGGTGAAAAAGCTCCTGATGTCCCTTTTGTTTTATGGTGGTTTCATGATATCTACAAAGTATCCAGGCCATAGAAAAACGAGAGTGAATCATATCAATGACCAAATCATTGCCGATGCATATGTTGCCATGTTGATTTTTTTGGAGCCAGAATTGACCATATTTGGACATGAAAAGAGGAGTGGGGCAGCGGGTTGAACCTGAGGAAGCTGTCCAACTCGTATTAGATTCAAGTTGGGGTCTAGTCCCATTGGAGACCAGACCTGTCAATCGAACTAACCATGCCACGCTCGCTTTTTAAAGCCTAATATCTACTTAATGATGAAGCCAGAAGTGACCATATTTGGATATGTAGGGAGCAGACAGGAGGCAGGTCTGACCCTTGAACCTGAGGACGCTACCCAATGTGTATGAGCCTCAAGTTCATGTCTTGTTTCATTGTAGACCAGACCTGTCAATCAAACTAACCACGCCACCAAATCTTGGACTACCAGATCACTGAGAAGAAGAGTTGACCTTATCTAATGACATTAGAAAGACTTGTGAAAAAATGTATTCACTGAGTATTTGATGACTGAAAATGACCATTTTTGAATTGAAGTCAATCGGAGCCAGAGGTTTTTGGAGCCAGCCTCTAGTGGCCATCGGTGGTATTGCATTTTTTTTTTGTACTTCAACATTGGCTTCACATTTGAACCTTGGTTGCTTTGTCTATTTCTATTCAAAGTCTATGTCTTTTAGCCAGTCATTAATTAGCATGTCTAAAGCCATCATCTTGGAGAAGTAGCCTTTGGGAGGTCACATCAATAATGTAATAGAACTTCATATATTTCAGAATTAGTCTGCCATCTCAAAATACTGGTCACAAAGTCATTCATAATTAAACCTATGTATGTTTAGGGTATACAGTATTGGACGAGAGACAGTCCACATGATGGCTGACCCATGATCTTTTCACTGAGAACTTTGCAGGAAGTAACAAAATGGTGGCTGACGCAGTATTAAGCAGACATTGTGGATAAATATAAAAGGTTCAACTTAGTGAAAGTTGTTGTGCATGTTCATGTGTGTGCCTCTGAACGTTGAGGTTAGTGTGTGCCCGGGATCACACAGAGAAGTCATGCTTTCATCTGTCGATAGGCGTACATGCTAGTGTGAGTACATACAGTATATTGTCTCCATCTGTGTATTGGTCTTGAAAAAAAAGGCTCATTAGGTCTCCATCTGGTGGATCCAGTAAATGCTACAACCCAAGCTGCTGCAAGGCCAATTGAGCAGTAAAATTATGGGGGCTTTTTGGGAATTCGTTATCGACAGATTCTTCCTAAATCAGCTGCTCATCCTCTTTTCTTTTTACTCAGTTGACTTATTTTGGTTATTTTCATACACAGTGCAAACCGATACAGAGTGCAGAAATGCACATAAGAGTAAACACATATATTCTGCAAAACACTGCTTCAGTGGGATGTCTGCTTGTTCTGGTGAAAATGATTATTGTTTTTTTTTCCAGAACACCTTTTTGTTTTCATAGGACCGTAGGTAGTCCTCTTATCTGTAGCGGTTTTAATTTACCCTGAGCATTGTAAAGCAGAGAAGAAGACAGATTAGAGGAGACACAAAAGAGGTCCCACTCACAGGTCGCTGCTACACCCTCATCTTATGTTACAGATTGCCATCCACAGGATACAGTGATGCTTGAAAAGGTGCCGCATTCGGTACTCCACCGTCAAACAGTGCTTAAAATAAAACTGGTGATCCAAGATAGTCAAACATAAATGCATCAGGGGCATGGGGTGTACTTGCCCAACACTCTTGTAACTGTGATTGAGCTTGGACATCCTTCACAATGATACACACAGCTTCTCATTACAAGGCTTTAGTGAAAGACCAGATGGGAGGGCAAAAGTCTAATCCATGGTTAACACTAAACAAAGGGAGGCTGTCTGGGGGACATTATTGCAGCTGAGTGGAAGCTCGGATGCTAATGTAATGCTAATTTAAACAAGACTTCATTAAGCTATTATTAGTTGTTAAGTTTGAGGATATGAGGAGCAATGAGACACAAGCTGTGCATAGATGGGGAAAAAGTCTATGAATCTGGACACACACTACAACTTACCTGAAGCCCACCTCATGGATTTGTTTCTGGCCCTCCAAAGCTAACAGCAGTATGTGCACAGATCAAGCTGTTCTACATCCTTAGCTAATAAATTACACACACGATTCAAAAATCAATATGATTGATACAAAAGTAGTGTTACTCAGGTTAATTTTGTGTGTTCTGCAGTAGTAATAGACATATAATAGGAAAACAAAGCCTAGTGTTCCTAATTGGAACAATCAATCCTGAATTAATCTGAATATGTAAAAGTTTAATATAGTCTACTTCTCTGGGTAGCAGTGAGATATCAAAGATTAAGTTTAACTTCTCCTCATTAATATTATCCGGCCAATTCAATGATGAAGATGATTGTATAGAAAGTGGGAACTGTCGTCCTTCCAGTGTCTGGATCTGGGTTTTTCCCAGTGTCCTCGTCCTGTTGACCATTCCCAGGAAAAGGCATTCATATCACTACCTCATCTAGTTCCAGTCAGTGTCAATAAGCAATGCTCCAACTTCAAACTCCTTCTGGTTGGCTGAGCACCTCATCCTCTGTCTTGGTGTGAGCTCAGTCACAATGCAAAGAAACTCATTCTGCCCTCTGTATCTGCAGTATGAGTCCTGACTGACCATAAACACTGACAGCTGCACTGCTGCCACTGGTGCAAGTCCCATCTTGCCCTCGCTCTTGAATTCTTGAAGACACTTGAACGTCGTCACTTGAGGATCAACTTGAAGTGAGCACAACACAGAGTGGCACGGCCTCAGACTCAAAGTTTAACAAGTGAATCTATAGTCTTTATGTGATATGACACTTCACAAGCTCTCTCTCACATACTGACATAGCCTGCTCTTTGTATAGGTGGTTATATTTAGATACATACATCTTAGATACATAAGATTGTTGAGTGTTTAATGAAAAAATTCCAGCTTTAAAAATGACCATATACATTACACTGGTGGGCTTAACAGTAGTGATACCCACCATGAGACTTGAAAGAATCCTATACAGTGGTACCTTAACTTATGAATGCACCAACTACAAGATACGAGACTCCGCAGCATTGATTTTTTACTTCGCCGTCTGCCGCTAGTTGGCACTGTGAACACGACAACATCTGCCCAGCATCCCACTCCTCACTCATTCCCTTTACCTGGTTACCCTGCCCTGGAAGTATCTCTGTTATGTGGTGCTTGTGCTTGTGTTTTTGTACAGTACAGCAAGAAATGGATGGTATCCATTGAATTAAAACATGAAATCATAGAAGAACATGAGCAAGGTGTGTGAGGCAGTATGAGCGTAGTACCTCTACCATATGTACTATAGTGAAGCAGAAGAGTCATATAAATGAAGACTTGTTTTTTGGGGGAGGGGGGGTGGAACTGACTAATGGCATTTCAAGGAATTTCAATGGGGAAAATTGATTTGATAGACGAATAATTTGAGTAAAGAGCTTAATCATGGAATGAATTAAACTCGTAAGTCAAGGTACCTCTGTACTTTATTAAGAGAGATGGGAAACTACAAAAAATTTTCAAGTTGTACATATTCCTGTTAATTATAAATTTTGAAACTTCGATTTTTGTCTTTAAAATTGAAAATTTTTAATTCTAAGATAACTTGAGTTTCCGGTTTAGTTGTATTTCAGAAAGAACAGCTCCCTCATGCATGTTAGTGCTCCAGACCTAAGGGGGCCAAACATTTTCTGCTGCACTAAACAGATGCACAGAGGACGTTGAATTTTAATTCACTCCCAGCTGTGTATCAGCAGAGCAAGCAGCAGAACTGCTGGGATTTTTTTAAAAAAGTGATAAATTGTCCCCAGGAATACAAAATTAGTGATCAAAAATAATTAGCCCATTCCCTTTGCAAACAATATGCAAAGTCTTTGTGTTTACTACAGCCCACTGTGTGACAAGAAATAACAACAGTAGTAGGTGACTGAGAAACACACAAATAGAAGGCTATTAGAGTGATTTTATTTGAATATGTTTCACGACTCTGAGCATATTATTAAAACAACTGAACAATACCAAAAGGACCAAGGAAGAAATTGTTCAAAACACATGATTTGGGCTTTACTGAACCTAGTTTCAGAATGATAATTCTGGATCTACCTCACCTTTAACCCATGTTTTTAGAGGTGGTCGGTGTGTTATGTGACAATCAGGATATACATTTTTGTACAACATTGTTACAATAACTACATTTGTATGATGACAGTATCATGATAGAGGTTTAGGCCTTTACATACATATGTATATGTATATGTATATGTACCGTATTTTCTGTACTATAAGCCGCTACTTTTTTCCGACGCTTTGAACCCTGCGGCTTAAACACCGGTGTGGCTCAGTATCGGCGGCACGAAGCTAATTGGCTTTTTACAAGCTAGCAAGCTCCGCACCGTCGATACATTTAGCCTCATCACATCAGACCCGGTCAGAGTGGACCATATGAAACTGTTAGAATAAATTCAATAGCGGCTTATAGACAGGTGCGCTCAATAGTCCAGAAAATATGGAATATGCTTAGAATTGAATACAATACAATACAAGAATTCAATAGAATAGCATAGATCTTTATTGTCCACCTAGGTGGAAAATTGTCTTCAATCCACCAAGAGAGAAGACAGAAACATAAAAGCACGATCTAGACAGATCATTGAGAACATTTCATACATTAAGAAATACCATGATCTCAGTAAAACAAGTACTGAATAAAAGAGTTATGTTTTAACAGAAATATGAAATAAAATGCAGGTTTGAAATGTGAAAAGAAGTCTAATGTTTTGGTGACCCATCCATCCAGCCTACCTCCTCCCTATACAGACCTTGTGGCTTGTGGCTAATTGTTACGACTTTTAAAGTGCTTTTCCACACATTGTTTTGGGGCTGAGGCTAAAACGACTGCTGTCTCACATTTTATGAACCTCTAACACTTGTGTAACTGTTGGTCATAATAAGCAGCTTCCACAAACAATCTGTTGGGTTGTTTTTGTCTTTACCTTCACTGTGTTGCTAGGGGTGAAATCATCCTGTGCTTAGAAATACTGTGCCTCGAAAAATGATTATTAGTGAAACCACACAGTCTTGAAAAAGGCACATGGACGTTATCCTTGCTGGTGTATGTATACCTGCTGTTGGATTATTGCAAATCCCAGCATGGTTTTTCATCGCTTTTATCTTTGTGTAGGTGGTGATGCACACTGGGAAGTTAATAGAGCCTTCTTATTTTACCCCAGGAAACGCTCACCTTTTGATTGCCCCTCCAGTACCATTGTGAAAGCATAAACAGCTCAGAAGTCAGAGAAACTAATGCTTTGTATCGTGTTGAGAGGAGAAAAAAGCAAGAGTGAAAGGGAGGTAAGTTAAAGACAGATGAACACAGACACTGCTGACCTGGAGTACTTTAAAGCAGAGACAAAAAAAAAATCTTATTTAAGTTTCTAGAGCATCTTAATTAAAGAACGCATCAAAATTAAAGATGCTCGTAGAAACCACTACTTTTAATCACTCATAGCATATGCTTAAAGCTTCAGCTGTAGCTTCAAGCAATGCAAATTAGGTTCACCTGATTACATCCTCACAATTACATCTTTATTTACTTTAATATGTTGTCAACTAGTGTAGGATGGATTCAGAGATAAAAAGCTACAGTTATCGAGTCAACAAGTCCTGAATAACAATGGCTCAGGGTGTGAATTTTCCCTGATATGACCCACAGGAATATACTTAACTACTAAATGATGTGGCAATGCTAAAACAAAGCTCTGATTAGGTTGAGACGGTTGTCTCAGTCACAATAACAAACACATCTTAAATGTTACAAAATGGTCATGATTGAAATAAATGTTAGTTTTTAGTTTGAAACAAGACACAACCTTCTTTCTGAGTGAAAATGAAATGTTATGTCAACCCACTCCTTCACCCAGACCTCCTCCATGGACTCGGTAGCTCTATACTCTTATAACACTTTACTTTCTTCATTGCTGTTATCTAAATTGCTGCCCTATCACCACAGGGTTTGTCAAAGAAAAAAGTAAGAATGAGTCAGAGAGTAAATACAGAAATGTATGAAGCAACCGGGTTGCAATTACAATAATATGACTTATAATTATAATACGACATTAGGCTTAAATCAACAAAAATAACCCAAAAAATAAATATTATAGGTTTAGTTTGATTGATAAGTCTGGTTTCCAATGAGACCACCCATAAACTCAAGTCTCATACACATTGGACAGTAACCTCAGGTTGAAGGGTCAGTCCCACCCCCTAACTCCTCCCTTGATTTCCAAATATGGTCACTTCTGGCTCCAAATAACCAACATGGCCACCTTCAGATGCCACGGTTGATGTCACGTTAGCTTCATCCATACAGTCTATGCAGTGGGGTGAAATAGGGTGCTTGTACCAAAGGATGTTGGCTTATTTACCTGACTTAACTTGTGCAGTTGTCACTTCTTTTTAGGGTTTACTGTTATTCTCAAAATGTGTTAGTTTGGTAAGTCTGTTGTTTTGCCCAATCAAGTTCCAGTGCCGCTAAAATGAGTAAGGAAACTGTGCAATCTTACTTTTTTTGCTCACCACCACCCTTTTTGTTCAAAGTTTAATTTGATTCGGTGTATTACACTTTGTACATTAGTCTTTAATGTGTTCATTGTAATGCATTTGATTGTATTTGTAGGTTGCTGTTGCTCAGTTTTTCTCTTGATAAGTGAGAACTGTGTCCCTGTCAAAATGGGAAAAAAAAAGAAAGAAAAAAATCTAAATGAAATGACTAGGAAGAAGACAGACTACAAGGCAACAAATATTTTCTTCTTCTGAGAAGTAAAATTGTTGACTGGCTCCAAATTGTCCCCATGATGTGCTTCAAGGCTGATTTACATCTGCCAGACTGTCATCATCCTTCTCCTCCTCCATGTCTCCCTCCTTTCACATGGGTGCCATTGCCTAGTCAGCAGAGATGCAGAGCATAGCCATCATAGTGATGAGTGCACAGATCTCTGATGGAAAGAAGTGAAGCCCTTAACTGGACTTTTATGTCAGTGTCATCCTGTCCCTTCAATTTATCCTTTTTTTGTCAGTGTGTCCTTGAATCCAGTAAACAAGATGTTTTTTTTTCCTCTGATATTGTGCCTCTCTAATCTGCCAAGAGGCCACTTTTCCTAATTTTTGTTTTGAGTCCCTCAGCTGCGAGAGAGGCAAAGTCTGCATCTTCTTTTAAATCTCTTCAAACAAACAAAAACTCACCTTTTCTCATCTGATGCTATTTGTTGTAAGTTGTTTAAATTACAAGATCATATTTTATATTTCATGTTATCACATTAGTTTTAGTCAGTGTTTCAGTTCGGGATGGCTCGATACCACTTTTTCAGATTCGATAACGATACTGCAACATTGAGGATCGTCCGATACCGATACCGTTCCGATACTGATCCAATACCTTCTTTCTGTCACTCTAAAAATTGTTAATAATATGTTTATGGATGTAATTTGCTTAATACTGACATCTAAAAACACCACGTTCACTGTGCAACAACTATTCTGCTCCCCTAAAGAAAGAAGGAAAATATGTGACAACAACTTAAGTTATGTAGACATAGTTATATAGACATATACATAGAAATAATAATTATGTCTATGCCTGGTACCTCCTCTCCTGCAGTTCCAGAAAAGGACCTGGCCAGGTCCCAGCAGGTAGTAAAATCTTACTGGTCGGACTCTGGTCACTGTGCAGCAGGAACACTTGTGGCCGCAAACCGACACAATCTGCACCGTTTTAGTCAGAATAGCAAGTTTTTGCAATGTGAGAAAAAGCACTAAATAGATCGGTTTAAGGTACAATAACAGCGCTTTAGTGCAACGTTAAAACTTTATTTAAAAATGTCAGCTGAAAAAAAATGTGAGCTCTGAGCGCCCTGTCGGTCGAACAGCTGACGGTCGTACCGAGAGCTCATATCTCCGAAAACGTCGGAGCAAGTTTTTAAACCAGCTCTAACTTAATAAATTAAAAACACATTTAAAGTTAAACCAAGTAATTTCTGGCCACACAGTCATCTCTGATGCTGCTGCAGATGTTTAAATTTCTTGTGTTGAAATGTCTGTTTCTGCTGCCACTCCTTGAGACACTCATTTAGCAGACACTCTGCTCAGCGTTTACTTCTCTCCTCCGTGAGCGTAAAGTTTTTCCAAACACAGACATGATGCAGCTCTGCAGCTTCTCTGTTCGCTCTGGTCACATAAAGAAAACACACGGCACATGGCAACCATGGCAACAGCTCACCTGTGTTTACGGCATGAAGCGCAAACTGAAGTTAAGGATATACAAGATAGTTTGGGCTCTGGATCGGATCGGACAGATGCTAAAAGAAAAATCCGATCCAGTCATTTTGGCCTGGATCGGACCATCCCTAGTTTCAGTGATGTGTTTGTTATGATGGGTTAGAAATATAAAATGTTAAAGAAGGTGAATGTTGAGATGTTTAAAGTAGTGTTTTCCACAGTTGTACTTCAACAGTTTCCACTTCTGAATGTGTCAGAAAGAAAGAAAGAAAGAAAGAAAGAAAGAAAGAAAGAAAGAAAGGTAGTATGTGCAGATTTCTGGTGTGTTTATCTGTTGTCTTGGTGACAAGGTCATTGAGTTCAATTCTTCTGTTGCCACAAAAAATGTCATTTTATACCATTAAATGAGTCTTTTGTGACATTAAATGACTTTCTATCCTATATTATGTTTTGTAAGACAGCTCTGTGAGGAGTGTGCTGTAGACTGCTCACTACACATTATCAAGACTGACAGCAAAGTAATCATGAGCAATTTTTGTGATGTAGCTTTGAGGTTGGTTGATGTACAGCTGTGGCTTTATGTCGTATTGAGTGCATGGATTGTGTATTTAAATTGATGATGCAACCAGGTGTCAAAATGAGGCCAGTGTGGAAGTACAAGAAGGTGCAATATCTCTAACGGCCACTAGATGCTGGCTCCAAAAACCTCTGGCTCCAATTGACTTAATTTCAAAAATTCATTTTCAATCATGAAATACACATTTTTTATTATATTTTTATTTTTATGATGTCATACTGATGTCATTCGCTAAAGTGAACTCTTCTTCTCAGTGATCTGGTCCATCTGAAAATCATTTCATCGTGAGGCTTCAAAAAAGAGAAAGACTTAGAGGCGTGGTTAGTTTGATTGACAGGTTTGGTCTCCCATGAGTCTAGACCTCCAGCCTCATACATATTAAGCAGTGTCCTTCGGGTTCAAGGGTCAGACCCACCTCCTCAGTCTTCCCTTCATATCCAAATATGGTTACTCCTGGCTCCAAACAACCAACATGACCACATTCAGACTCTTGGCTTCAAAATGCAAATCCACACACCGACTTACCGTTTAAAATGATGATTGTGACTTCAATCTTCATGGGGAATATTTACTGATTTGTTTTATTGGGCTGAGCAGAAATTCAATTAGGAACACTCGTTTATTAACTCTCCCTTTGAGCTGCACCTCTTGTCACTATCCATTAAAATGTATCCCTGCTTGCTTCTATTGGCTTATCATTTTTTGAAATAAAAGAGGAAACTCTTACCTTGTGTAATTCATCCAATTAGTTAAGCTTTAAACTTTCACTCCAATTACACACATGGGGAGCATTGGTGACTTTGGATGTCTTAGGTTGTATTTGATTTTCTTTGACTCTCTGGGTGACTTGTTTCACTGTTTTGCATTTATGTCTCTGTAATAAAAAAGCTTCTAGATTAAAAGACACTTGTGGACTCAGTTCTTATAAAGCTGAATTTTTTGATCTGTATCAGTATATAGGATATGCACAAGAGGTCAAGGCTGTTTGTTTATTTATTTACAATAATACTGTTATAAACATTATTTGAAGACATCCCAACAGATGTGTGTCTATTTTGTTTGTGCTATGATGTGGCTTTTTTAGCAGGTGTGCTTTATATCCCTGCGCTTTTATCTACAGTCGTACCCCAACTTACTTTAACACACTCTATAAAAACATGACCAAAGAATAGCAGTGGCAGATTATGAGTAGGTCACTTTCAGATAAGACTTGCAAGACGTTAAATGATTAATTCTTTTTTTCACAGCACTGTAATCTAAAGTTGAAAGAGAGGGATGGTCTGCCTCATAAGTCTGTTCGGTCTTAATTCTCTTTAGGAAACTTCAGTCGACCCTCCTTCGACCTTTGGGTTTGCAATTATTTTTGTGCTCATATCCACCAGGCACGCACCTGGATATGTACATGAGATGACCTTGGAACCTCAAGGAGAATGACTTTCAATATGGCTCCCTAATTATACTGCTCTCTGTATAACCATAAAATTGTAATTATCTTTAATGCATTCTTGAAGGGTAAATTATTTCATTTAAACAATATGAAGAAGCAAAAGTGTCCTTCCTTGCACGTATGTTTGCACTGTTCCTCTGACCTGACACACTTTCTCATATTGTCTGTCACTGTTTAAATCAAAGCCACTTGGGGAAACATTAAAATCAAAGTGCTTGTGGATTTCTGTCACAGGACAAAGACGGCAGCAGGTGCAGCGAGGAACTGCAAATTAGGGTCTTCTTTCCAATAAATGCTTCTAGATCAATATGTTCCCTGTCACCTTATAAATAGTGTTCACATTTTGCTACTCAAACTTGCACATCTCATCCTCGAGTTGACAGCAGCTAATCTCAAAGCTTTGTTTTTCAGTGTGATCCACTGCTTATTTGAGGCGGCTGTGTATTGAATCTATCAACCTTTAAAAGTTAACAAGTTGTCTGGGGAAATGCCATTTGTACCAGTTCAATAGGAAATGTCAGACTCTGATAAAATGGTGAAGTCTTATACACATGTCAGTTGTACTTGAGGATTGAATTGGAAAGCTTTGTGCCTTTGTGGCAGAGATAGTTCTCGTCTACATTTGCTGGGCTTTGAGTAGTAGAAATGGAGAGGGAATATAATGATTTGAAAAAAAACACACACTAGAAATAATCTCATGTAGCATCTAATATGTCATCCTAATGAAAATTTAAAGCTTTCCTGTTCTTGACAAGCCTGACTCATGATGGCTTCTACGGTGATACCATCAGTGCTAATGAGAAAAGCATTATTGTGATCGTAGTATTTTCTTTTTGATTGGTTCTGTCACTGAGTGATTCAAAGCTCCAGATTCGGTTTGTCATCTGGAGAGGCAGCGAGCAGTACAAAAAGAACAGCACAGCTTTCCTGTAAACAACACTGCAACCGATAAAAACACATACACAGTAGAGAGTAGAGTCCTATGAAGCTCTGTTGTGAAGCATTTGACACATTTTTCTTACCAGAATTGGAGGGAGCAGCATGCAAAAAACAGGCCTATGGAGAATCTGAAATTTTATTTTATTTATTTATTTATTTATTTTTTTTAGTTAGGGGCACAACAAATCAGGTCAGCCTGTTTGTGTATCATAGAATAATATGTGCATAAGTGAGTTCAGTTGAATTTGGCTGCAAACTGAAACACTGCAACAGTGCATGTTTGCATTGTTCAAAGTGCAAATTGGCAAAGTGGTATTAAAAGCAACAGTGCAATAACTCCCGGTGTCAACTGAGTTGCCTCAAAATAACCCATGGGATGTTTTATTGTCGGAGCTGATTCACGGGTCGAAAGCTCAGTTTTTCTTTTGCTTCTTTTTTTTTTCAGTTTTTGGTGTGTGTGTGTGTGTGTGTGTGAATGCGTAGTACAACTCTTATTTACAGTAGCGATAGTGGCCTGAAAGAAAGAAGGTCATTGTTTTCGCTCCTGTTTCAGGCACTGTTGGGAAACACAGAGAAACATCATTATGATAATGAGCACCTGTTATAGTAGAATTACAAAAACAAGAAAAATGCTGTGATAAAATATATCCTTAGCCGTGGAATTATAATGCACTCTGTTTTAAGATGCAAAACATCTGACTATATAATGCATTCATGTAATATAAATTAACAAGCAACAATTCGGGGGTGGGGAGATTTCAGAACTAACATCCTACTGAGCAGTCGTGTTCATGATTTGACAACAAACATTTGTGATTTGCTGCACTTTCTTAGACTTAGTAACAGACAGTAGAGAATAAGTATTTACTCAATGCTATGAAACATTGTATTATGTAACTCATAAATCAATTATCATCATAGAGTATCATAGATACAGAAATGGACAAAGCAACCGGGTCTCAAAAGTGAAGCCAAGGTGGAAGTGGAAAAACATGCAATACCCCCAACAACCACTAGATGCTGGCCCCAAATTGACTTAATCTCAAATCTTATTTTCCATCACAAAATACTCATTTAATACATTTTTCCACCAGTCATTCTGATGTCATTAGCTAAAGTTAACTCTTCTCATCAGTGATCTAGGGGTTCATCTGAAAAAAAAAATCACAGTTAAGTGAATATTAGGCTTCAAAATAAGAAAGACTTGGTGATGTGAAGTCTGGTCTACGATGAAACAAGACATAAGCTTGAGGCTCATACACATTGGGTCAGGTTCAAGGGTCAGACCCGCCTCTAGACTGCTCCCTTCTTATCCAAATATGGTCACATCTGGCTCCAACCAACCAACATGGCGACGTTCATATACCAAACTCCTCGTCCTCAAACCAGTGGGTGACATCACATTAGCTTTGCCCATTCTACATACAGTTTAGGATTATCAAATAAACAAACAAACAAAAAAATCCTGCATCATAAATACGATACGATACAATACAATACAATATACTTTATTGTATCCATAGGGAAAGTTGTTTTGGACTTGTTGGCTGCACACAACATGCCTCCACACTGTGATAAAACAAACAACAGAATGAATTGCACATAGTCCACAATGCACATTACAAGATACAAATACATATCTGAAGAAAATCGTTGAAGACTCGAACGAGCTATGATAATATTACTTCAAGAAAGACCTCCTGTCCTGCACGCATTAAGGGACTGCCCTATAGCAGTATGGCGGGCCATGCTGACCCGTCGAGGTAATGCAGCAATCAAAATGCAGACTGTAAATGTGTTTCTTTCTATGGAGTGGTAGATGTAAAAAAAAAAATGTCTGACACATCATTTGTCATAAGTTATATCTTTGCAAAGTAGCTAAGTATTGGAGGTCAGTCACCACACACACTTCCAGTCCACAGACACTTTTCTCGTACCACAGGTTGATGTATGTGAGGACAGCAGGGTGTGGACCAAACCACTGTCCAGCATCGGGAGCAGGGAGTCGTTACAAACTTAGAATCCTTTTTATTTGTCTAAATGGGAATTACCTTTCTACTACTCTCTCTCTCTCTCTCACACTCACACACACACACACACACACAGATACTAGCTTACCTCCTATTTCCTTCCCTCACACTCCTCGTCTTCTCTCTTGACCTTGATCCATTGACTCTGCAGGTCACCTAGCCCACAGGTCACTATGCCAGAATCCCATGTGAGGAGATTTGTTACCGTTCTGCGGTCGGATCACTGCTGTCCAATGGGATCTGGTTTGGAAGTTGATATGCAGCTGGGACTATTGAAGATCTCTGGCTACATGCCATGTCCCTGACTGTCCTCTTGCACCTCACACACATAAGACTTTTGTTTTTCTTTCCTCTCAAATAAAGATTGTTATTCCACTTTATTGCCCCACCAAAGAGACTGGTGATTTGCCATTTGTCACTGTGTGCAATGCATAAATATATAAATTTAAAAAATAAAATGGAATCAAAACCAAAGCTCAATTTTTTGCTCTCCACTACAATCTGCTTAACTGAAAACCCACAGAATTGTGACCAGAATTTCTGTACTTTTTTGAAGCTGCTATTTAACATTGCAGATAAGCCCTACAACTTTAGAGAATATTTGAAAACTGAGGAAAAAAAAGTTACAAAGGCGAAATCCTTTAGCCTTTAATACATCCATAAATCAAAAACGACTAACACAAATGAAGAATGTCAGTCTCTCTCCTCTGCGGGAGAGACATATTCATTTACATAAGTTCATAAGAGGCTTATTTTGTGGGCTCTGAAGACTTTATTCAGTACATTAATTATGTCCCTGTTGTTCACTTCTCATTGAGATATGCCGATCTTGATCATTTTTACTTAGATTTTGTCATTGTTTTACAACAGCAGCTTGTTGATCATTTATTCCGATGGGTAAACATTTTTTAAGATCCGACAAACAGCTAAAATAAATCACTGTCGGTTTCACCATCTGCCTCTGACATCTGATATCACTCTGTACCAGTCAATTGAAAAAAATAAAGAGTTTTACTCTGCAAGACACAGCTTTTAAAACATATTACAAGGTTCATTGGCATTTAGCTCTGATGTGAAACTATTGCGTTCCCGACCCTGAGTTCCTTATTTTATTGCCAATAAGTTGGTTACATGCTGCTACTTTTTTTATATATATCAGAAAAAGGCCAAATTGGTGACTGTCAAAAAGAAAGTAGAAGACAATATGTCAAACAGCAATTTGTACCTTGAAATTACATATTTAGGATTGTGCCATGTTGGCTTGCGCTGTATTTTTGAGGTGTCGCTGCAGAACCGATGGTTTCTGCAGCATAAAGGAGCTGCTGCTCTACCAAGTCTCATTAATCACTTATAGCGTAACTTAATTGTGTAACCATATTTGGTCACTGAGATGAATGTTTAAATGACAAATTTCTTGTCTTTTTAAATTTTTATGAGAGCATTATATCTAGTGTTTAACTGCAAAGTACCATTTGATTGAATTTATCATAAAGAACTATATTTGAATCAGAGGAAGACAAGGCTGCCTTAGAAAATAAATTATGTTTAATTGATGAATTACATTGCCTCAATTAGTCTGTTCCTGAATTCATCTTTATAATGTGTAGCTTTCTACATATAAATGTTCCTGCTCCTTCTATTTCCAGTCCTATTTTAGCTCTGTCTTAGAATATGAACATTTTAATATTCATGTGTTAATAGGAGGCATTACGACTCAAATGAATCATAACAAGTCAAAATCACTGAGATCAAATTAGATCAGAAACTGTGCTATCAGAAAACCCACTTTAAGTGCGTTGCATTTCTCGGACCCACTTAACATATTATTCTTATTTGTCAATAGTCTAGATTTTCTGCCATGAATCATAATAACATCATGGATGTTTTCTGGCAGTATTGAAATAGTTATGTTTAGACTACCTCTTTAAGGCTGCATGTCGCTTGACACAGAGAAATATATAAAACATAATAAACTGTAATTAAGGATCAGCAACTGTTGGTGTATGTGGCAACCTGCTGCCAATCTTTTCTGTCGTTTTCTCACATGTAAACATCAAAACATTTACACATTTCAGAAATGCACGGTAGATATGTCATGATCAAAACATTTTTCTTGTTCTTTGTTATGTGTGGGGCCTGTTAGTAAATCATACTGTGCGTCTGACGCAGATTCTGTTCTTATACAAACTTTGAAATATTCTTACTGTGGACCACAGACTGTAGTTAGAACGGACAAAGCTAACGTGATGTAACTCGTTGGTTTGTGGTTTGCAGTTTGAAGCCAGGAGATCAGCATTTGAACATCACCGTGTTGGATGTTTGGAAAATGTCCATATATGGTCACTTCCTGAACCCTAATATCTACTTTTATTTCTTTTTCTTTCAGATGGACTACTCGATCACTAATAGGAAAGATTAACTTTACTTAATGACATCAACAAATGACTTGTGAAAAAAAGTATCGATTGAGTATTTCATGATCGATAAGGATTTTTGAATTGATGTCAGTTGGAGACAGTGTGTTTGGAGTCAGCATCTAGTGGCCATTGCTGGTATTGCACTTCTTTGCACTTTTGCATTAGCTATTTGATCTCCTGTAATTATTCTACCAGCCTGATATGACTTTTTGTCTGAAGTGAAACTGCTCAGCTGGTTTGAAGTCAAATCCAGAAAAGTCTGAATTAATAGATTACAAAGATAATCTTGAGTTCAGGTGTATTTGAGGAAGTGCAGGTCTATACATGGTTGCCACACTGTTTTTTATTATATAGCTATTATAATAATGACCGAACAGTCATTCCTTGAAAAGGCTTTAATCTCCTGAGATGTTTAGCATGGTTTTCTGCTTATTATTTTGATCAACAACTTTAACTTCTCTTGTTGCAGGGTGGAAGGGATATTTAGTACGGTGACGTCACCTGTTTGTGGAGACAGCATTTGAATGTGGCCATGTTGTTTTTTTGAAACCAGAAGTGGCCATATTTAGATATAAAGGGAGGAGTGAGGAGGCAGGTTGGACCTTGAGGACACTGTCCAATAGACAGGTTTCTGTGCAGCGTCATTGCAGATATACACATGCAGCCAGGGGGCAGATAGTGAGACATTTTTCATTGTTTATAAACGGAGTCAAGCAGCAAAAGAAAATGACAAGGAGTTGTTGTGCTGTTAACTGCACAAACCAGCAAAAGGATGGATGGAAACTGTATAATATCCTGAGGGGATCTCATCTGTTTGCCAAGAGAAGAAGAAGATTATGGCTCCAGGCCATTCAAAGGGTGGATTGGGGTCTACGCCCTGACAGTTCAACTTGGCTCATGATGGCTGCAGCATGACTGCAACAAGAAGCGAGACTGGTGCGATGGATAGATCTATTAGCAAAAGTAAGTGAAATCATGAGCTCACAATATCTGCTGTGTGAGACTGACCCTGCTATGCATGTGCAGGTAGCGGTTAGGATGTGCCCAAGATCCCTCTGCACGTACATACATCCAGGCATCATAAGGTCGTTGTCTTTAGTCTCTGTCTCTGGTTGGGCAGGACACTTGCCCTCAAAGCAGAAAACCCTGAACCCATGTCATAAAACTTCACGTTTTGCACATGACCACAAAGTACATAACTATACACCTCTAAATGTTAATATGCACGCAAATTGTCCTTTGTGTACATCACTGAGCTTCACTAATGGGTAACTGTATATGTCGGGCCGTATGATAGCTGAACATTTGGACATATCTGAAATCTGTTTGTCTGAATATTATAAAGGTCTGGTGTTTTCTCACCAATCCTGAGGACCAATTTCTTGAGGTCATCAGTGCAGCCTGAGCTGCTCAGGCTATTGATATAACTGGTCAGAGCCACCTCTGTCCCAGACCTAGGTAACCAGCCATCAGACATGTAGTGTAAGGTATATTTATGGTGACATTGGTGGTGATTTTCTCTGCATTTTTTGGATGTTGGCAGTCCATAAAGTAGCCTTGTCGTAAACATTTTTACTTTGACTTCACTACCATTCACTACCGTTGCCACGATGCTCCTGATAAGTAGACATACAAAACAACCATCACAACCTGGGAAGCTGAGTGAAATTCAGCAATGTTTCAGCAAGTGTTTGTGACACAATGAAAGACAAACAGATTTTTCTATGAAATGACATTTTATTGTGATTGAGTCAGTGAGAACTTACAAACAATACACTGGTATCAGTTCACTCTGAGGCAGTGGTTTACCCCCTGGTTGCGCACACACCTAATGTTGTTTGTACACAAGAAACTTGTCTATGTGTATGAGACTCTAGTTCAGGACTGATTTTTTTCATTACACTCATAAAATGAACTGACTTTAGCAAAATAACTCAATCAAAATAACTTGTAAAAAAAATTTATTGACTGAGTATTTCATTATTGAAAATGACGTTTTTGAATTGAAATCACGTGGAGCCAGAGTTTTTTGGAGCCAGCAACCAGAGGTCTTTGAGAGCCTTCCACTTCTGCAGTGACTTCATTGTGGAGCTCTGGTCATTTCATCCATTTCTATATACAATCTATGGTTGCTATGAAATGTGTGAGTTCAAGCAACATCAATTTCTGGTTTATAATACAAAAATGACCACCTCAAGATGGTTACAGCGGTGAAAGAAATATGAAGAAATTTAAGAATACTTTACATTGCAAATGCACATAGCATTGGTTCATACTCACATATCTGAGTGCTACAAAAGAAGCTGTTGAAAAACATGTATATCTCTGAGTGTCTGTGATATAGACTCACAAAGAGACACATTTGCTAGAGCTACGAATACAAACTTGACTGACCTGGTGAAACCTATGTAGAGGTGAGGAGAGGTGAGCAAGCAGCAGCCAATACGTCTGAGTGCTGAGGCCTAAGCCATCTGTCAGTCTAGGCAAAAAGCCTCTAAGCATACCCTTCTCCAAGCTTCTGATATTTTCCTAATGGGATGATATTTCTCAAAATTGCACCCATCACAAACATTAGGGAAAATTAAGTGAACTTTTGAGACTTTCACTTCTGCACATCATCAAGTTCCAACTGAATTATGTCATTTTTGCAGACAGCATCTAGCACCCTTATCCTTTCACTCTTTATTAAGGTATATTTCACATTTTACATATAAATTGTATTTTGTAATGGTAGTCATTAAATGTGAAATACATGTATTTTGAAATCATGCTTATGTAAACAGTATTATGAACATCTAAAATGCTGTGAAATGAAACAATAAAATCAATAAAATCTGGCTTCTGGGTTTTTATCCTAGCTGCTTGTGGGGCTGCTCTCCTCTGGACAGAGATCTTGGATGTTGTTTCTGGAATCAGCTGGAACCTGAAATGCCCCAACAGCAGCTCAGTGGGTAACACCGCTGACTTTGGGCAGTTTGATTCCTGGCCAGTGTGGGCCCTTAATCAAGGTCTGTAACCCTATACAGATAGAGCTATGCCGACTGGGATGTTGTTTGGTTTAACAAGGTTGATGTCAGGTGTTAAAGATCCACGGCAAAAAAAAAAAAACACAAAGCGGGCTACTCGGACAGGTGTAAGAACATAATATTTAATACTACAATATTATTCACAAAGTACACTACCATTCAAAAGTTTGGGGTCACCCTCCAAAAAATAATTTGACCAATTTTACTAAAAACAAGTATCACAAAACATTTGTAAACTACAACTGAACACAAACAGCAACCACAACATCAAGTTATACTGAGTAAATGTTCTCTGAACCAGCAAAACGTCCCCCAACCATATCTCTGAGACACAAGTGTTTCCCGTCAAGTCTGAAACATATATGATCAGAGTAAAGCCTGGAGAAAAAGCTGGGTAGATCCCTCAGTCTGTACGTGGTCATTGTTGTCATTGGAAAACCATTGGTTTGATAGGGTGACGCCAAACTTTTGAATGGTAGTGTAGATCTGTGCTCCTTAAAATAGGTTAGGGGTAGGGATAACAACCATATTAACCATAACACCACATTCACAATAAAGTTATGGTAGTTCACTAGCTAATAGATATTGCAGACTTTACAGAGAATGGAGCTCACATAAAACTAATGCTAGCTATAATATAGCTGTTGTCAGTGTTAATGTACAGCAGCTCCTTACAGCTTATAT